>OY757548.1:4722195-4724695 GCA_963584105.1 Alviniconcha strummeri
GCAGCTTCTATTAAACTCCAGGGTCACGATGCTCATATAGTTGTTCAGAGTCGATCTTTTCCAGGATGATCCTGAGCTGAAGGGGAATAAGCTGATACTTCTGACGTGTACCAGTAACCATTACGTTTTTTCTGGGTGTATATAATCATTGAATTAGTTTCAAAGTTGGCTACACCATTGCGGCGTCCTTCGATGGATGTCTCTAATAATATGTATTTTTCTCTGGTATGGAGGGAAAACAGCTGTAGATAAATCGTTATTTTGTAATTTGATATTTGTAGTGTAAGGTCAGTGATGAATATACAGAGTAGGTGTGGCCCGAGCAAAACACGGCGGGGAACACCATACCGCACGTGTCGCTTTGATGATGAATTGTTAAGAAAAGCAAATATTGTGCCTTGTTTATCTAAGAGTAAAACAAAAAGTGTGCGACGAAGAATGTCTGACACAGAATGATAAAAAAAAAAGAAAAAAAAAAAGCTTTCTCTATTCTCCTTGAGAAGCTCAAGCGGATATATATATATATGTGCGTTCGAGTGAGCAATTTGGGTGTGCTGAAAAATATTTTGCTGCAAAATGAAGCCTGATTGCTGTACGTCTCAGATCTGCTGTGGTCTCCGCTTTGCCTGACTCCGCTGCCTGTCGTCTTCCTTCTACCACTCCGCACCATCACACCTAAATTGTTGTGTGTGTTTCTAGGTGTTCAAGGAGTAGCCGGTGACCTTGGCGACGCGTGCGTGGGTGGCGTGGGAGGCACGTGTACAGCTCCCAGTGACGTGTGCGACACTGACGGGACATGTAGTACGTATAGCTACATTCTGTTTTACATGATGATCAAAACAAGCAGTGCGATATCGTTGTTAGGCAGGAGACGAGCAGAACAAAGTAAATGATTTTTGTGTGTAGTTACGTTTTAGTTTCATACCTAACACAGAATGGAGGACAAAGTAAGTAAACATGGTGCTTAACGTCCACAGAAACCATGAGGCTTATTAGGGCCGGGGAAAAGGGGGGAAGGGGGTACGGAGGTTGGAGGAGAGGCAGATTATATACCTATCGCTACGCTGTCACCATCAGAATGATTCTTGCATTAAGATGGGCAGCGATGAGTGCCATTTTAATGTTTCAGTCGGAAGTGATAGACAAAGTCACAAGACAGTGCCCACAAACCACAGCCTTATTGAAGAGAAAGGAGAGCCGAAGCGGTATCGAACCGAGGTCCTTCCGCTTACCAGCCTAACGGCTTACCGCTAAGCCAAACCGGCTCACCGGGAGAACAAAGAGCAAGGGCTGTTTGTTATACAGCCTGATGACCACGAACGCAAATTTATTCCACTTTCTTTTGTGTATGTACTTTGTGGGGAGGAGACGTCTGTGGGGAGGAGACGTGGGTGGGGAGGGGGGGGGGGCATTGTCTGTGATACTGAAGGCAGAACTTGCGGCGAAAACTTGTTTCTTTAGACTGTGCCATTGTCTTGATAAAGTACTTCTTTTGGGAGATGTTTGTATTAAATGTTAACGGGGCGGGGATAGCTCAGTGGTTAGAGCGCTAGACTCGTGATTGAAAGGTCGCGGGTTCGAATCCCCGCAGGAGCGGCGGCACAGTTAGCTTCTCCAGGGTCGACTTCCTGTGCTGACTTTTATTTCGGTATCCGTTCCACCCCCTTGTTACCGCAGTAGCACGTAAAAGATCCCGGTCATTCTGCCAAAAGAGCAGGTGGCAGGTTACAGTTAAACACGCATACAACTTACGTATGTGGCTTTGCATGAAGTGACATGGTGCATGGTTGTATGGTGTACACAGAACTTGCGCCGAACCGGCTGCAGTTTCACGTGGCACCAACCATGTCAGCGCTGTAAGTACACCACTTCTGTGGATATAAAAAAGACAAAAAAGAAGAAAAAAGCTAGTCACTCATGTAGAACCACATGCGAGCGCAGTGAGTCTGTTCTAGAGAGCGGAGAATAACGTTATATAAGCGAACATCAATCAAAAAATGAAAAAGAAAAGAAAAGAAGAAAATATTTTTTTTTTACTCGAACCTCTATACTGAGGCTATTAGTGCCAAACGACGGCCTTCGGTACCAGCCGTAATCAAATATAGCTCATGGAAAAGCACCGGCAATCCTGGATCTGCTCTCTGATTTGTAAACAATACTTTAATTGATTAATATCAGGCTATACGGACGAGCGAGGAGTGGGGGAAGAAGGAGGCTGTGTTGATTCCTAATTTATTATTCACAGGCAGAGACTGAAACACGTCGGCATTTCCACAAAGTCTTTACATACGTATGGCGCCACACAAACTGAACACCACAAAGCTGCGTTCAGATAAACATGCAACACATGTATTCATAATCATACGAGGTCATTGAAAGTAGAACCAAAACAAATTCAAGAGAAAGAAAAATATGTACTGCTTCTCCACAGAGAGAGAGGGAGAGGGATGGAGGGAGGGAGGGGGAGAGAGAGAGAGAGAGAGAGAGAGAGAGAGAGAGA
>OY757548.1:4727195-4732195 GCA_963584105.1 Alviniconcha strummeri
ACATGGAGCATGGGAGGGGGGGGGGGGGTCAGAGAGAGAGAGAGAGGAAACAGAGACAGAGACAGAGAGACAAACAGGCAGACGGACGGACAGACAAAGGCTGGCAGACACAAAGAGAAATGACGGACAGAGACGTAGAGAAAAACACTGGCAGAGAGAGAGAGAGATGAACGTGTCTCAACATACCAGTGTGCTGGAGAAACCTTGTTGTACATGTGTCTTTGTTTCCAAACAGAGCTAGACATCGGGGGTGACTGCTCAGGTGCAAACAGCGGAAACTGCAAGACGGGCCTTGTCTGTGATGCTACCGGCAGTACTTGTAGTGAGTTTTTGTGTTTGTTTTTTAAAAATGTTGTTTTGATTAAAGACTAACCGGCGTGGGAAATGATTTTTTTGCTAAAACGTGTACTTTAATGTAGTAAGTTAATGTCCGTGTTTACGTTTTGCAAAAGATGTTGCGCGTATTTTAATGGAATAAAAACCAGGAACCAGGAATAGCGAAGCCGGTTGCTCCATTCCATCACTCGCATCGGACAGCAGTCAATCCACCGAAGAGTGCTGCAAATATGGTAAGTTTTGAGGTGTTGACTGCTAATTAATACAGAGTAATATCCAAGGAGGCAGTCGGAAATTCCTGGGACATTTTGACGCCATTTTAGGTCACAAATATCAGAAGAATCAGCCAACGTGGGCCATACGAAGCGAATAAACACAAAATCTGCAAAACTGAGATAGAGAAAGTTTTTTGTGCCACAAACATCGTCAGAATCGCTCAAACAAGGTCATATCTAGCCAATAATGCCACCATTTGCAGCAAAGGTGACTTTGATTCAGTCTGTAAACGGGCGGTTGTTTTGCCGACATCAATACTCAGGAAGCGTGCACAGTTACTCAGAAACTAGATCTAGATCTAGATCAAATGTCTGAAAGAAGTATACGGACACGTAAGGACACAAATATGATAAAAGTCGCGGTAATATCCAAGTAGACGGTCGGAAATTCCTGGGACACTTAATACGCCATTGTAGGTCACGAATATCATCAGAATCATCCAAACGGGCCATACGAAGCGCATAAACCAAACAATTTCAACAAAAAGTGGGTTCTATTCCATATTTTTGTCCTTTATTGTGAGTATAATACTTTCAAACATTAGATCTGGATCTAGTTTCCGAGTGCACGCTTCCCAACGCTGATGTCAGCACAAAATAGACGACTCCACTCCTGTCAGTCAAAGCAGACACACCCTTAGATTTCAGCCAATCGCGTGCCGCAGCATAATGAGGTGCCCACGTGTTTTGACAAGGCCTGAAATGGTCTGGCAAGCCTTCGTGCCAGATATTGCAAGTGGTCAGTTGGCAGTGTTCGACATGGCAGGAAAAAACCCAGGAAAACGGAATTGTTGCTATGGCCAATGTAAGTCAGACGAACGATACCCTGTCAAATATGCAGGTGTCACATTCTAGCCGCTTCCGAAGCCAAAAAAAAAGAAGAAGATTGTAAAGCTTGGATCAAGGCTGTGGTCGACCCCATGATCAACTAAACCCGAGCGTGATAACAAAGAACTACTACGTGTGTTCCAAGATATATCAGCCTTAGTACAAAACGTATCATCCAGTTAATTTATGCACGCGTTCGGTTTTCTCTTTTGTAAGCTGTCAAAGTCAATGATTGTGTGCATGTGGTGGAAGCACAATTATTAGTGTAGGACTACATGGCTAAACACAAAATACGTGCCGTATAACGGCCGAAATATTGTTCATTCACTTGGAACATTGCATTATCGGTCTAATAATAGTGTGTATGGGTGTGTGTGGGTGCGTGCGTGCGTGCCTGCCTGCCATATGATAGTTCAGATGAGGAGGTCTGGGAGGAAGAGGTGAACGGAGACGATGACAGTGACGGCGGACCTGGATTTTTAGATCCAACTCGACGGCACTCCCTCCTGGGATGTAGACTGTCCCTTCCCTTTCCCATCTGACCAAGGAAGGCATGATAAGACTAACTGCAGACCAGTTATATTATCAACACAAGGTCCTGTGTCTCAGAAGTCCGCTTTGACCTTTGGGTGAGTTTTCTCTGACCAAAACCAAAGCTCGTCTATTTTAAAATAGACGGGCTTTGTCCAAATACAACAGCGTCAGGTCTTCTGGCAAGAGATCGAGAGTACTTCTGGATTCGGCTGCAGCCATCTTTTCGGGTCGCTTGCCAGAGGGGCGGAGCTTACGGCTGGAAGCGGTGCGTTGTGGAGTGGTCAATTATATCGTGTACTCGCCCATTTCCAAATAATGCCTTCATTCACTAGACATGATCCTGTCTGAGTGATTGGGATGATATTTCTGCCACAAAATGGCGTTTAAAATATCCCAGGATATCTTTCCCTTAGTGAAAAAAAAGGAAAAAAAAAAAAAGAAGGTAGAAAACAACAACAAAAATGCTCACCACGCGATACTACAATCCAAGCGACTGCCATGTTCGCAGTCCACCGGCGTCTCTTCCTGATCAGTGCTATCGCCAGTAGATCTGTTTTCTGCCGCATATGGTTCAAACTGATACGGCTGTAGGCCATATTGTTTGCTTACATCTTCTGGTAGTGTTTTATCTTCTTCAAAGTCGCTGCTTTCATACTCGTTCCTATAAATACAAACTAAAATCCCTCTCCACCCCCCCCCCCACCCCCCCGCCCCAGACTACATTCCCTTGCCTACGCTCACTAATACCATAACAATGTCAATGACCCAAATCTTCGCAACCTCCTCAGTAGCGACATAACCATCAACAAATTGATGTCGGCCGCTTTATGGAGGAAGAAGCAGAAGAAGAAGATACGTGCAGGTGGTCGTCTTCACTCACCATGTTTGAAGTGATACACAAGTGACGTAACAATATTTTTCTTTTTTAGTCTCGTGTATGTGTGTGTGTGTGTGTGTGTGTGTGTGTGTGTGTGTGTGTGTGTGTGTGTGTGTGTGTGTGTGTGTGTGTGTGTTGGTAGGACTGTGCTCTACGTGTGTATAGAATATCGTATTTAGGTTAATATGTGTCATGTGAGCACTCAGGGCGCTGATGCGCGCATTATTATTATTAGAAACAGATTATTTATGGCGCCAAACCTCTTAAATTTCACTTACTGATTCGTGCATACGTGTGCGTGTATTTGTGTGTGTGTGTGTGTGTGTGTGTGTGTGTGTGTGTGTGTGTGTGTGTGTGTGTGTGTGTGTGTGTGTGTGTGTGTGTGAATTTCAAAGACTGTTCTGAATCCGTCAAGAAAGACATACTTTGCATGTAGCTAATACTTGAAATTGCAAAAGACTTTAATTTCAAAGTAGTGGTGTTTATTGAGCCGGACTGGAAGAGTTTAATTAATTTGAAGATGTTTGGTTATTTTCATTCGAAGACAAATACATGTTGTCTGCATGAGAAAATGGGGATGTAGAGTAACCTCCCTTGCTATAATCTCGGAAATTATTTATTTGACGTGATCAATGTAACTAGTTTACTAACTGATCCAGTAAACAAACCGTCACGGCTACGAACTCGTCTGGTCTGCTAAGTGATGTTATAGATGATGGCGCGAATGTTGGAACAGATAAAAACTGTTTAAGATACGGAGGCGCAAGATTTGTGTATGCTTTGAATACTAACACTGCCTTATTGAACATAGGTTTTTCTTTGAGTGGAAGTAGTCCCAAGTACCGTAGCTTTGTATCGGTTGATAAAGAGGAACCAGATGTCATCAATTCTGCAGCTCTTCTGTGAAGAGAATTAAGTTTGTTCAATAAGATATCACTTACACAGCCGAGAGAAAGAGAGAGAGAGAGAGAGAGAGAGAGAGAGAGAGAGAGAGAGAGAGAGAGAGAGAGAGAGAGAGAGAGAGAGAACTCGAACTCGAAAACTTTATTTTCCAAGGATTGTAGTTTAGGTTCATTTAGACCTGTCTAACAACTAGTCCTTGCGAAACTACTGAATAAGTGAAACATGGAGAAACAATTATATTAATTAAATATTTTTTAATCGATTAATATTTAAACATGATAAACAATATACAAACAAATAAAATATATCACTACCCCTATTAATAGTAATAAACATACAGGAACAGCAAAATCAGAGAGACAGAGAGAGAGAGAGAGAGAGAGAGAGAGAGAGAGAGAGAGAGAGAGAGAGACAGACAGACAGACAGACAGACAGACAGACAGACAGACAGACAGACAGACAGAGAGACAGAGACAGACAGAGAGAGAGAGAGCGGTCGGAAGGTTTGGAGGATTAGGAGGGCGAGGGGGGCAGAGGGAGAGAGAGGGTGAGGGTGAGACAGAAAGAGAGAGCCAGAGAGAACGAAAGAGAGAAACTAAAAACGAGAGACAAAGACAAAAGCACGGACAGAGCTGTACACAGGCTGGCAGACGCAAAGAGAAATGAGAGAGAGACAGACGGACAGACACGTAGACAAAAACACTGGCAGAGAGAGAGAGAGAGAGATGAGTGTGTCTGAACAGGTCTGCCAGTGTGCTGGAATACCTTGTTGCACATGTGTCTTTTGTTTCCAAACAGAGCTAGACATCGGGGGTGACTGCTCAGGTGCAAACAGCGGAAACTGCGAGACGAACCTTGTCTGTGATGCTACCGGCAATACTTGTAGTGAGTTTTTGTGTGTTTTTTAGAATGCGCCGTTGTTTTGATTAAGTAGCTGTTTCTTGTTTGTTTTTGTTTTTTTGGAGGATTTTTGCAGGGAATTTTAACCGTTTGGGTCATTTTATCAGTTCTGGAGAACATGTCGTTCTAAATCTAGTGCTACTTGTCTGTAATCAGTACCAACCGTAAAGATGTATTATAGTTTTCCCATGCGGACATTCTGGAAGCTTTTTCAAGTCCGTATGTGTCACGGAAATTCATCGGCAAGTGCGAATCCGTTTACGGATTTGTGAACCAAACTTTACCTGGGTGTTGTTAGGATCAAGTGATCATGAGTCGGACAGGGTCTTCCATCTTTTGCAGCGTAG
>OY757548.1:4739090-4741590 GCA_963584105.1 Alviniconcha strummeri
TTTGTTCGGCGTCACAAACTTATACTGTTTACGTTCGGCGTCACAAACTTATATTATTATACTATTTTCGTTGAGCGTCACAGACCTATTGTACTGTACTCTTGCGGAAGACTAGTAGAACATCACTGCTTGCTCATTACGCTGTGTTGTAGAAGGCTAATAGAACATCACTGCTTGCTCTTTACACTGTGTTGTAGAAGACTAATAGAACATCACCGCTTGCTCATTACGCTGTATTGTTGTGTAAGACTAGTATTGCTGCACGTGATAGCTAGGTGTCGTGGACTGAGATACAGTCAACCGATGTCCACAAACTCTGCGCTTTTTCCCATGCTGCTCGCACAGAAGGATCAACTTTGTAAGCACGTGTCGGCTGCAGCGCAGCGGATACGGTTATTATAACAATCAGTCGGCAGTAGCGATCGTTTCTGACTGCGGGAATTAATTAATTAATCACGCTTCAGGGGCTGTGAACCAGGGGTGCTTGGGTGTCGTATTTCATCATCCAATACATTGCTATTAACGCCGTGGAAGACTGGTCGTGTCATCTGTCACCCTGATAAAGCCGTCATGGTTGATTGGGCGTAAGTTTTTTTGTTTTTTGTTTTTTTGTTTTTGCCTTTCCATTATAAGCTCCATTGAAATCTACATGGCAGAGTTGCAGTACTGTTCATTGTACTGTGAGTGTATTCGATGAAGGCGTGTCTGTTGTGGACGATTAAGAGGTGAGTTCGCTTGGACTTTGAGCATACCATATTTTATGTGACATCGGCTAGGTCTGTGTAAAAGAGAGCGTGCGATGTCCGCACAATAATTACAAATGCATGGCCTTTGGGCAAAATGAATAATCCCCTAATCCGTAATAGGTGCACACAAATATGCTGACCTGAGGATCCTAATTGTTTGTTTGTTTGTTTGTGGAATCTGAAAGCGGGAAATGGAATAAAGGCACACGATTCTCTGTCTCTGTTTGTCTGTCTGTCTGTCTGTCTGTCTGTCACTGTCACTGTCTCTGTCTGTCTGTCTGTCTGTCTGTCTGTCTGTCTGTCTGTCTGTCTGTCTGTCTCTCTCTCTCTCTCTCTCTCTCTCTCTCTCTCTCTCTCTCTCTCTCTCGCCCCCCCCCCCTCCCTTCCTCCCCCCACCCCCCTCTCGCCCCTCTCTCTCAAAGCGAAAAGCTGAAAAGAAAAAGAAGCACCAATATCGTGTGCCTTTACCCCCCCCCCCCCCCCTTTCCCCCTTTCCCTCCCCGTCAGGAAAAGATGGAGGGAAAAGAGATGGCAGAAGAGATTTTTCGAAGCTGTGCCACACAAATCAGACAGACATTGTTTTTGCTTGGATTCCAACTCTGATATTCTCACAACGCCAAAGTATTCCAAAAACAACCGAAAAGAAAGGTTTCCGTATCAGCTATCTTTCTCGCAACTTTCAACCAGACGCTTGAGCGATTAAGGAGAGAGAGAGAGAGAGAGAGAGAGAGAGAGAGAGAGAGAGAGAGAGAGAGAGAGAGAGAGAGAGAGAGAGAGAGAAGAAGAAGAAGAAGAAGAAGAAAACAATGGAGAGAAACTGTGAGAATAAAAGCACAGACAATGGATTATGCATGTGCGCCGAAACACGAAGCAACATTCTTTTCAAACAGAGATTGACGGCTCCTTCGAAAATGGAAAATAAAAACAGTTAACAAATAAAAAAATCTTGGAGACATGTTGAAAGAGGTTAAAAAAACACAAAAGCAATAACAACAGATAATGTGAAGAATAAGGAAAAGCCGCTGACATGATGGAAAAATTACGTGCTAATTGTCTTCACTAAATTTTAAGACGTGTTCGAAAAGACATATTGACCGTTATGATTGAAAGCTCTGGGCTGGTTGTGGTTTAGTGGTGCAGATTTCAATTCTCATACAGTTGAAAGGTTCCAGCCTCAAGCCGGAAAACGAATGAGTGGAAAGCCCTCAAAAGGTTAAAAACAAAACAAAAAAACATGTCTGCTCTAGTGGCGTGAAGCTGAACCAGCAGCATGATTTTGATTCTTTCTAGTCTGCTTCCTAGGTCGACCTGACGTGACGTAACCGCGGCGGATGAAATCAAGAGCTGAAAATATACATACAGAATTGTACCAGGTTTAGTGTTTGTGCTATAGCGACTTTCTTCTTTCGTTCAACCCCTTTTCCAATACGTACAAAATTGTATCGACTGTAGTGTTTGTGATATAGCGACTTTCTTCTTTCGTTCAACCCCTTTTCCAATACGTACAAAATTGTATCGACTGTAGTGTTTGTGATATAGCGACTTTCTTCTTTCGTTCAACCCCTTTTCCAATACGTACAAAATTGTATCGACTGTAGTGTTTGTGATATAGCGACTTTCTTCTTTCGTTCAACCCCTTTTCCAATACGTACAAAATTGTATCGACTGTAGTGTTTGTGATATAGCGACTTTCTTCTTTCGTTCAACCCCTTTTCCAATACGTACAAAATTGTATCGACTGTAGTGTTTGTGAT
>OY757548.1:4746590-4755419 GCA_963584105.1 Alviniconcha strummeri
AGTGCATAATAGCTGGTAGTGCTCCAGTGTTGGTCCAGCGTAATCACCCGGTGTGGCAGTGCACGTTTATTAAATAAATATATAAAGAATAGCACACACACACACACACACACACACACACACACACACACACACACACACACACACACACACACACACACACACACACACACACGCAAGCACGCACGCACGCACGCACGCACGCAACACAACGCACGCACGCACGCACGAACGGACACACACTACACTACACTACACTATACTACACCACACCACACCACACCACACCACACCACACCACACCACACACACACACACACACACACACACACACACACACACACACACACACACACACACACACACACACACACACACAGAACGTTGCATTAGATGTATGAAAAGAAATGCACGGCAGTTGACTGGGATTGTCTAATTACCACGACAGCCGTGCCCATGTGGCATTTTGATTTGGGAGGGGGGGGGGGGGGGGCTGCTCTCACGTATATACCCCCCTCCGTCGCTGCCGGCATGGCGGCACGGTCCACGCACAGGCTACACGGACGACTGGCGTTGCTGGGGTTTGGCTGGCACCGAGTACGGGTTACAGCGGCAGGCCGGGCCTCTTGGGCGCGGTCCTGTTTTGAAGCGTGGCGCTAGCAATGCACAGGCCGTGTTGAGAACGGGAGGGGGACATGTCAGCCAACACCGCACCGAGACACGGGGACATGCAGCTCGACTCCTCTGCTGTACATGTTGCAGCACCGAGGCTGCTGCGTGGCGCGGCTGGGTGTTACAGTTGCTGCTCCTTTTTCCCGAGAGTGACGAGTAGTCCGCCGTCTGCCCCGTGTCCCGTTATGGCGAAAGTCCGACTCAGCAGGGTGTGGAAGTGCGGATTGTGACCATGTTTGGTGACGATGCTGCTCAGTGGGGTGTGGAAGTGTGTGTTTAACTGTGACCAAGTTTGTGGAACGATACTGCTCAGTGAGAGGTGGACGTGTGTATTTCATTGTGACCATGTGAGGTAACGATAGGGCTCAATAATGTATGGAAGTGTGTATTTGACTGAAGGTGTGGAAGTGTGGATTGTGACCAAGTGTGTTAACTATAAGACGCAGTAAGGTGTGGAAGCGTGTATATAATTGTGACCAAATGTCACAGGTAACGATACGACTCAGTAAGGTGTGGAAGTGTGTATTTAATTGTGACCAAATGTGGTAACGATAAGACTCAGTAAGGTGTGGAAGTGTACATTTTATTGTGACAGGTGAGCAACAATATGACTCAGTAAGGTGTGGAAGTGTACATTTTATTGTGACCAAGTGAGCAACAATACGACTCAGTAAGGTGTGGAAGTGTGCATTTAAGTGTGACCAAGTGTGATAACGATACGACTCAGTAAGGGGTGTGGAAATGTGTATTTAATTGTGTCCAGGTGAGGCAACAATACGACTTGGTAAGGTGTGGAAGTGTACATTTTATTGTGACCAGGTGAGGCAACAATACGACTCAGTAAGGTGTAGAAGTGTGTATTGTGACCAAATGTGATAACGATACGACTCAGTAAGGGGTGTGGAAGTGTGTATTTAATTGTGACCAAGTGTGATAACGATACGACTCAGTAAGGTGTGGAAGTGTGCATTTAATTACGACCAGGTGAGGCAACAATACGACTCGGAAAGGTGTGGAAGTGTGTTGTGACCAAGTGTGGCAACAATACGAGTCAGTAAGTTGTGGAAGTGTGTATTGTGATCAAGTGTGGCAACGATGCGATGCTCCATACTCACTGACTGTAGCTGTATGGCTGTTGTCAGGTCTCTGGTGTGGTCAAAATAATGAGGATGTGATGTGTGTCTGCACTGGAGACTGCTATGAAACATTTCTGTGCTCAAGTGAGGATGGTGTCTTTTTGCGTTGAAAGGTTGAGAGCAAGCGAGATTGTGATGTGTTTGCATCCAAGGTTGCTTTGGGACTCAGCGCTCTATAGCTGTTTGTGTTGGACGTTATGGCCAAAGGGCTAATGCTTTTGAGCGTTGTAATCAAGAGGAGCTATGCCCGTGTTAGTGGAGGATTTGTCCTCGTATCATACAAGGTGACCAAGCGAGGAAACGGGGGATTTTATGTTTTGATATGTTTGTTGTTGGTGTTTTATGAATGTGCTTGTATCAAGATGGTGACACAGTGAGGCTGTCTGTCAATGTTGAGGGATGTGACCGGCAACTAAGGTTGCATTGTTGTTTGCATTCTAGGTTGTTGTGGGGATTTTTTTTTATATATTTTTTCCTTTAATAAATGCGGATAAGGCGATACATTTTCTGCATGCGCTTAAGTTATAGCTTTGAGAATTTACTGTGGCCAAACGATAACAGACTATGCTTTGCGCTGAAATGTGCTGCTAGAATTTCCTGTCACGCTGCAATTTGCATGCATGCTTGGTGAAGGGCCTGTGGAGTGAACGGATGGAAGTGAAACCTGTTGAAGAGTACAAGCATAGTTAGTTGGCGATTTGAGCCCAGTCAGCCACGTAGGGTTATATCAGGACTAATATGGTCTGATGGGGTGATAGTTGTTGTGTCGTGACACGGTGCATTGTGAGGTGATGACCTTTGCCTTCGCGGAATCGCATGCTGTCTGTCGGTTTAGGACACGGACAGACAGTTGGTTTTAACGCCCAGTGAACCGTTTGGTATGTCAAGGACAACCGGCTGATGTCACGGAAATGTTGCTGTGTGTCGGTTGGTGTCAACGGAGTTGATGCCTGCCATGTAGGGTTGCAAGCCTGATTATTGTCAGCATTAGGAGCAGCAGTGATACTAACAGCTTACTGCAGCAGCTGTAGCAGCATCAGCAGCAGTAGGAGCAGCAGTGATACTAACAGCTTACTGCAGCAGCTGTAGCAGTAGCAGCATGAGCAGCAGTGATACTAACAGCTTACTGCAGCAGCTGTAGCAGTAGCAGCATCAGCAGCAGTAGGAGCAGCAGTGATACTAACAGCTTACTGCAGCAGCTGTAGCAGTAGCAGCATGAGCAGCAGTGATACTAACAGCTTACTGCAGCAGCTGTAGCAGTAGCAGCATCAGCAGCATTAGGAGCAGCAGTGATACTAACAGCTTACTGCAGCAGCTGTAGCGGTAGCAGCATCAGCAGCAGTAGCATTTGGCTGGACTTGACTGTCGGTCTGGCACTAAGTAGCGGCAAGTTAGTTAGTAATTTTATTTTAACATCCTGTCGACTGCACAGGGTCACCACAGGAAAATACGCAGTGGTAACAGCGGCATCGTTTTACATAACAGGACAGTAGGTTTGACACTAAGAATTACTGTCTAGGTTCTGTGCGATTGCGTAGCACTTGCGTGTTTGAAGATCACGAATTCTGCATGGTTACAGCAGCGTGTTTGAAGATCACGAATTTCTGCATGGTTACAGCAGCGTGTTTGAAGATCACGAATTTCTGCGTGGTTACAGCAGCTTGTTTGAAGATCACGAGTTTCTGCATGGTTACAGCAGCATGGTGGCAACAGCTTGCGGAGTGAGCATAATCAGACCTAAACCTATTGACTCTGTGCAGTTTCATTGCGGTCGTTTTTCCCTCATGCATTAATGCATTTGTGGATTCGATTGGGAAATCGACCTCGCCACAACAGATCGCAAGGTACATGTGAGATTATGATGATAATGTGTGGGTGGGAGGGTGGTCTGTGTGTGTGGTGTGTGCATGTTGTAATATGCATGTGTTAGTGCATGGAAAATACGCTGAGGAGGAAATTTCAAAGTTCACATAGAAGCGTCCTCAAAAGCGGAGGAAGCAAGGCCAGTGTGCATTGTTGGATTTTATCGTCTTGTAGCATGGATGGTAATATTGCAGACACTTTCATTCACTCGTCTAAGTCTGCATCGGTTTTCGTTTTGTTTTGTTTTTTTGCCCCGAAGAACTGCTGTCGTTGCAAAAGATGGTAGTCTGTGTCGTAAGAAGCTATTGCTCAGTGACTATACTGTCCACAAGATGGACAGCGGCGTGAGGCGTTTTAGTGTTCCTCAAGGCAAAATCACGCAACGGTTTCAACATGTGTACATAAGCCACAGCTTCATTACTGTGTCATACAGCATAAGCCACAGCTTCATTACTGTGTCGTACAACATAAGCCACAGCTTCATTACTGTGTCGTACAACATAAGCCACAGCTTCATTACTGTGTAATACAACATAAGCCACAGCTTCATTACTGTGTAATACAACATAAGCCACAGCTTCATTACTGTGTCGTACAACATAAGCCACAGCTTCATTACTGTGTAATACAACATAAGCCACAGCTTCATTACTGTGTAATACAACATAAGCCACAGCTTCATTACTGTGCTACACAGTCTGTGTTTCTCTTGTTGACTATATTTGCACTTCCCGTCGCCTCTAACGAGTTTCCTGACATGTCGAAGCTGATAACTTCAAACGGATTCAGGAACGTCAGTAAGTACGGTCTTCTGCTCTTAAACTGCGCTGCTGACTGACCTAGTCAGATGCAAACTGGTTGCTGTGCCAAACTCCTCGTTCGACAGTTTGCCTGTTGAGTGCATGTATCCAAGTCACTGTGGTAGTTAGGCCAAATTAGGGCTCGAATCCCAGTGGAAGAAATATGAATGTGCTTAAGCCGATCCGATGCAACTGTGGGCAGTGGTGATCGGCAGTTTCGCCAGGGACAGTGGATGGTGTGTTTTTTTGTGCTTGTTTGTTTGTTTTCACACCAGTGACGAAGGTTTGGAACTGGAGTGCATTGCTTTTGTTGTTAGAGGTGTCTAACGCCCAGTTCTGTCCGGTGAAGTATTGACGTAGACCGAAATTCTGGGAGGTCCGTGTGTGTGTGGTGCGGGGAGGGCGGTGAGGTGAGGGGCACCAGAATCGATGGTGCTTCGTTCTGATCAACACTGATGCGAGCCCATCTCCTTTTCTTCTTCCTTTTTTTTTTTTTTTTTTTTTTTTGGGGGGGGGGGGGGGGTATAGCCGCAGGACAGCGTCCTTAAACGAAACGCCTTTCAAGAGAAGGGTGAGCCCAAGTGGTTATCGAACCCGAGTCATCTGCTTAACAACCGAGCGCCTTACCGCCGGGCCACTTTTTTCACCCAGGGCTGCGCAGCTCTGTTGTCCTGTTTCTATAAACATTCATGAAGGAACAGCAGTTCGGCACATATTATTACAAAGTGCTGGCGTGGCATGTTGCCGGTTGGCACGTGCCGCTGCTGGTCCTTTCCCTATTAAGGGGCCGTGCCGGACGGAGAAGTGCGACTGCAAAGTACAATGGTTCAGGTTGACCTCATCTTCCTGTTCGTGTGATTCTGTTGGTCTGTGGCGTTCTCACCCCGCTTCCTATTGGTTCCAGACACCAAAGTAGGCCAGGGCTGGGGCACCTGTCGGTTGCTGTATCGTGTGTTTGGTTTGGTGTAACTTGTTTCACAGCGAGTTGTCTCCAAAGAGGTAGTGGCGGGGATGAGATCCCAGGAGGTAGGGAAAGAGAGAGACTATACCTGACGCAGCACTGTCACCGCCTGAACGACTCCTGCGTTAAGATGGGCAGGGGCAACATTGAGTCAGTTTACTGTTTCGTAAACTGTGAGGGGCAACGTCACAAGGCAGTGTCCATACACCACAACCTTTGAAGAGAGAGGAGAGACGAAGCGGAATCGAACCTGTGTCCTTCTTACTAACCCAAAGCCTTGTTGCTAGGCCACACCGACTCGCGTATTTACGCGTGGTGAAGAACTAGGTAATGAAACTTCGATCATTTTGTTTTCTGTTCAGAGGACGTACCGGTTCACGCCACACATGTTGCAGCTTGCGTATACGATCACTATATGTTTTGTAGCACCCCCATGAGCAACAGAAGAGAAAGCTAAATGAAGGAGAGTGTAATACACGCTGACCAGCGTAGAGACAGACTCGATTTTAAGTGTCACAAGAAAGAAGTGGAGACGCCTGACTCGTCGTGTTAGTCGAAGTTGCCGAAGGTGGTTGACCGCTTGTTGATACCATCGGGAGTAAAATGTCAGCGGAGTACAAAATGTTCTGTACCCCGTAATCCAGGCAAGTACAGTGTGTCGACGAACGTGAAACTGGACACGAAACACGGCGATCAGGTTCGTGACACTGGAGGACGGTAATTATACCTGTCTACGTCACGAGTAAGTTATACGAATGTCAGAGTATTATATCTACCAGCGTCAGATACCGCGGAATCTGCTGCAAAATGTAGGCCTTGCGTTGTAAACTCTAAACCGGAACTCCAAAACTTCAGCTGTCGCGCACCCCCGTCCATTCCAACTGCCCTTGCGCCCCCCCCCCCCCCCCCCCCGAACCCCCTACCCCCACCCCCGTTCTCGATTTCTTCTACAGCCTGTGGACCCCCCTTGCGTCAAGATGATTGTGATGTGAGTCACCTGCCACCAGCTTCCTCTGTCTCTAGTTGAATAAAAGCCCCCCTCCCCCCCCCCTCCTTCCCCGCACGCGCGCGCGCGCGCGCGCGCGCACACACACACACACACACACACACACACACACACACACACACACACACACACACACACACACCACACACACACACTCACACACCTATTTTTCGATAGTTTGTGTCAACTGTCTACTGTGGGTGGGCTCTAGTTCTGCCGGGTGACTGAGTAATTAGTGCTTTCTGTCAACTCACCGCTTTGTGGACTTCTTCGGCAGCTGCGGGCGTTCGTGAGTGGAACCTTTTTCAACGAGGATGCTTTTGACCCGGTAGGTAGAGAGAGAGAGAGACAACACACAGCGCGGAAATGCTGGGTGTTTGTCTTTGCCAGCAGACTTGTGTCCAGTCATAAACGACACTTTGCAAACCTTTCCCACCGACATCTGCCGACAGGCTGCAAACCGCTGTACGTGTCCGCCGCGCGGATGGAGGCCATTATTTCGTTCCGTGCCGTGACCTTGTTGCGTGGTCCAGTGCCTGACCTCATCCAGGCTCTACAGTAGCTAGGTGAACCCGTCCCGTGGCCCACCATGGGCGGACGTCCAGGCTCTTAGTGTGATGTATTCTTCCTGCTACGAAGACACGTGGTAAAGACTGTTGCGTGCACGGTATGTACGGGCACTATAGGTGTCTGGGGTAGGTTAAAACTTAAAGTAAAGGGACAAGCGGAAGTCCTGTTAGTTTAGTTGTTGGCAAGTGACTAATCTGACAGTACCAAGTGCCTTCTGTGTGAACCCCTTTCGGCCTAGACAGGCAAGGATCAGGACGGCGTGAGAACATTCCACGAGGTATCCTTCAGCACTTGTTTTTGCTTTTGTTAACAGAGAGAAGGTGTTGACCGAAAATTTTAGATGTGCGTGAAGGGGATAAGGCGGCTGAGAGAAGCTTGTTTTAGCCACAAATTACTGTGTGTTCAGGGTTCAACGGATTATCGCTGCAATCAGCACAGAGAAGCTCGTTTTAACCAGAAATCACTGTGTGTTCAGGGTTCAACGGATTATCGTGGCAGTCGGCACAGAGAAGCTCGTTTTAACCAGAAATCACTGTGTTCAGGGTTCAACGGATTATCTCGGCAGTCGGCTGTCAGAAGCTGATTTTAACCAGAAAGAACTGTTCAGGTTCAACGTATTATCGCGGCTGCCGGCTGTCCGTGTTAGGATCTCCCATCCTCACCGCGTCCTCCATTTTCCCAGTCCCCCCCCCCTCCCCCGCCCTCCACCCACACCCACGACTGCAGGATTTTCGAGGCTGTGTTACCCATTACAAAATCCGTGCCGTTGATATTTATCCAGCGTCAGAATGTTGGCCGTGAAAGTTTCTCTCATTGCAAGACTTTCCGCACCGGAAAAGACAGAGATATGCGAACTATTATTTGTTGTGCCGCGCATTTACAGCAGCCTCCCAGAATACTGGAAGGGTTTCGACGTTGTCGCTTTTCCGTAGCAATATCCACGCTGTTCATTTTTATCCAGTGTCAAAATACCGGGCTGTGAAATGTTCGCCCGTTCCAAGATTTCACAAATCAGAAGAGACCGAGAATGACAGCGCCTAATTTTCTGCTATAATTATAACAAGCAACAGCCCAGTACACATCTCCTAGCCTTCGGCAGTCCTAGATGAGGTGAATGCCCCATCGGTGGTGTTGTTCATTTCCCATAGCAGACATGGGGAATAAACAGCGCAGGAGCGTCTAGTTTACCTTAGAGCTCAGGAGCTATATGTGAAAGTGGAGGTGGACGTCCTGGGCTTCCCGTCCCTAATAGTCCGTATGGTCTCTGTGGACGTAAAGTAACATTTAAAGAAGTAGTTTACCTCTAGTTTGCTCCAGTTAGTTCACCATGCAAGGCAACTGTAGGCCGGAATCCAGGCAGCAGCCACGTGAGAATGTATCGCGCAGCATGGCAGCGTGAAACCTTATTATAGGCAGTTTTCCCGTCTGTCAGGGCCTCAGTGCATTAGGATGCATCAATTTTTTTTTATTTTTTTTTTTTAAATTTTTTTTAACGCCAAATCAACCGCATCGGTCATTTCAGGGCAAATCTGGAATAATTATGTCGTGCCGTTTCGTTCCTGCAATTAGCTTATTGAGCTAAATTGGGTCTTCGTGTGTCAAGGCCATCAGCTTATTAAGCTGAATCGTGGTGGTCGTTTAACTGTCGGAATAATGTCTGGTTTAACATTTCACGCGCACACGACTGTCGTGGTCTCTTAATTTAGATCTCCAGCTGTGGCACTGCCGTGATGAGTTGAGGGAGTGTTCTCGCTATGCCCACACTTTCAGTGGTTGATGATCAAATTAACAGAGCTTTAATGGCGTACAGGCCTGCACTGT
>OY757548.1:4758119-4808645 GCA_963584105.1 Alviniconcha strummeri
TCAGTGTCTGTGTCTGTCACTGTCAGCCATTCAGTGTCTGTGACTGTCTGTCACTGTCAGCCATTCAGTGTCTGTGTCTGTCACTGTCAGCCATTCTGTGTCTGTGTCTGACACTGTCAGCCATTCAGTGTCTGTCACTGTCTGTCACTGTCAGCCATTCAGTGTCTGTGTCTGTCACTGTCAGCCATTCTGTGTTTGTGTCTGTCACTGTCAGCCATTCAGTGTCTGTGTCTGTCACTGTCAGCCATTCAGTGTCTGTCTGTCACTCTCAGCCAGTCTGTGTCTGTCACTGTCAGCCATTCAGTTTCTGTCTGTCACTCTCAGCCAGTCTGTTTACTTGCTTTTCAGCAGATCTTTGGTTGTTCTTCTCTTCTTTGCCTAATAATGCTTTGCCTAATTAATATCTGTTTTCTGTCTCAGTTGTAGTTGTTGTTTTTAGCAGATCAGTGGGTGTGCCATAACATAGCTGACTGTCAGTATGATCGCATGGACTCAATTTTTGAAGTTTGTTTCTTTGATACGTTTGTTCGTCACAACTTTTGGCTTTGTGCGCGGGCGTGTACCCTACAGTCTGACCCCCCCCCCCCCCCCCCCCCCTTCTCTCTCACTTGCTCTATCTCTTTTCCTTTTCTCCCTCTCTTACTCGTGTATGACCTCCAAGGTTGACAGTGTTAAACACCACTCTCTCTCTCTCTCTCTCTCTCTCTCTCTCTCTCTCTCTCTCTCTCTCTCTCTCTCTCTCTCTCTCTCTCTCTCTCTCTCTGTTGGGATTGTGGTGATGTAGACTGTGGTGATATACAGGTCTCTGCTGTGATTGTGGTGGTGTACAGGACACCTGTATAAATTATGAACACACAGGATCATGTAGCATACCTGTCTTGCACAACCAGAAAATCGTTTGAAAATAAAGTGAAATCGACAACTCTTAGTTAACTGAATGTCGAAAGACAATCAAATTGCATTGAACTGACCTCACGTTTAGGAGTATGTCAGCTTGTGACCTTTTGTTCAAACTCAAACTGACACTCTGTAGCTCATAATTAGATACAACTTGAAAAAGTCAGCCCGAGTAAGGCGCCTGTACAATTGCCGAAGTGCATGCTATATATATAACTGTACCACTACCACTACACAATAGCAGCTGCATGATGTCATCTTATGAGCTGTTCAAAACGTTTTTATGCAATGCTCATAAAAAGGTCCTAACAAAATGACACTTCCTTGTAGGTAAATGGGGTTACATGAATTCTGTATTATCCATGCAAAAGGAATGGGGGTGGGGGGTGGGGGTGGGGGGTTGCAAAATTATAGGGTAGTTTGTCACCTTCATAAGACACCAGCCATGTAAGTACACCACTTTAGTGGATATTCAAAGACGATCTATTAAAAGCTATTCACTCACGTAAAATCATGTAAGCCGGTTTGGCCTAGCGATAAGGCGTTAAGCTGGTAAGCGGAGGGACCTCGGTTCGAATCCTCTTCTGCTCTCCTTTCTCTTCAAAAGTTGTGGTGGTCTGTGGACACTGTCTTGTGACTTTGTCCCTCACAATTTATGAAACATAAAATGGCTCTCATCGCTGCCCATCTTAATGCAGGAGTTCTTCCGGTGGTGACAGTGTAGCGATAGGTGTGTAATCTCCCTCTCCGCCCACCTCCATACCCCATTTCCCCCCTTCTCCCCGTCCCTAATAAGCCTTGTGGTTTCTGTGGACGTTAAGCACCATTTTTATTTACTTACTTACTTACGTAAAATCACATGCGACTGCAGTGAGTCTGCTCAAGAGCGGAGAATAGTGATAGCGATCAACATCAACAACCTAAGCTACAAACCACACACAGAGTTTTACAAAGCATTCTGGCGTATCTTTTACATTTTCCGGTGCGCTTTCCTTTTGAAAGGTTAGTAGCTTGCACCTTACTGTCTCAGCTTTTGCCTGACACTGTGTGAGAACTGCATTAGCGACTGGTTCCATTCACCGATTCGGTGAAGAACAGAATGATGCACAGCAAACATTTGAGCGTTAGTTTCTGCTTAAATGCCCATCAAGCCCCCCCTTCGTTTTCCCCTTCTCCTCATTTGTTTGTAATTCAGGCTTGTGTTTGTTAATGCTATTGCATTCTTGCTGTCCTTGTCTTGTGTCTTTGTTTTGCCTGTGCTGTGAGATAAAGCAGATCACATCAACAACAAGAGTGGCAGTGAATCTCTCAGTCCAGCCCGCTTTTGTTTTTGACTGTGGTTTTCAAATGAAGGGCGTTTTGTTTGTTTCGACTGTGGTTTTCAAATGAAGGGCGTTTTGTTTGTTTCGTGGCGTCTTTTGTTTTTTGTTTTTTTTGTTTCTTGTTTTTTGTTGTTGCTGTTGTTTTTGTCTTCTTTTTTGGGGTGTGTTTGGCAGTGGGGGGTGGGGAAGGGGGTTTCGTAGAAGCCCAAATTTACAAACATAAGCTTAGCTGACATGATTGTGAGGAAGTGTGTGTTGTGTTGCAGCACCGGTACACTCGCCAGGACTCCACCTCCTCCCACAGCAGCAGCTCCGGTCGTCAGGATGGCTCGGACTCCCACTCCCACTCCTCCGTCAACGGAGACGTGCACAGGCGCGGCAGCCACTCCTCTCAGTCCACGCAGAGCGACGGCCCGCCCTTCACCCCTCTTCCCCGCAGCCTCGTGCGACGGGACTCCTTTGAGATGCCTCAGCGCACCATCATCGACTCTCCACGGCCGCAGAGGTCGAGGTCGCTTCATAAAACCACGTCCGATTCCAGCATGACAGGGCGGCACAGCAGCGGGGGCGGCACCCCGACGCCGGCTCCCAGCGGAATGGTAGGAGACCCGTACGCGTTCCAGCGGCAAGGGAGCTTCGACAGTCGGCAGCGCCAGTCCGGCATGCCCGAGTCCCACTCACGTCAGAGCAGCTTGGGCGATAGCCCGTCACGCCAGCCGGCCTACGGAGACGCCCCTTCACCCAGGAAGAGCTCGCTGCAGGAGATGGGGACGCAGGCGTCGCAGTTCCCGCCCGAAGGCTTCCCAGCCTCTCTGGTGTACGTGCGGCCGGACAACTATCACCAGGAGGTTCCCGGGTCTGCGGCCCCTCGCGTCTACAGCCCTGATTTACGCTCCAGTCGAGAGGAGTACCTGGCTTACTCTCAGGACATCGTCGGGCAGCAAGGGAGTGCCTCCCCTCTGCCCGGCATCCACAAATCCAAACCCCGGGCATTCCCTCGCACCAACCCCACCTGCATCCGTCGCGAGGGCCAGGCGGGGTTCAAGCGGGACGCCAGCAACACCGGCTACGACGTCCCTTACCCCCAGCAGGACCCCTCCCTCTTCACCAGCACCACGGGCATCCAGTCCTCGCAGTCCTACTCCTCCGACACTGGGGAGAGCTACGGGGGCAGCGGCTACTACCGCCACGAGCGGTCAGACAGTGACACCTCCCACTCTTCCAACCGAATCACGGGCTACCACCGGCCTGACCGCACTCCCTCAGACAGCCAGATCATGTACTCTCGCATGCGCGAGCTCTCGGACAGCCAGTCATCCCAAGGGTCGCTGAGGAACATGTCGGACACGCATTCCTCACACGGCTCACTGCGCAATCTCCAGGACGGCGCTGTTTCGGTGCAGGACAGCCTGTCCTCCAAGAGCTCGAAGAGTGGTAGTGGCAGCGGGGGTAACGTGGGTGTGCTGGGGGCGGGTGTAGGGGTGGCCGGTGCTGGCTCGGACCACGACTTGACGAGACATCACGAACGGTCTGACATCCAGCTATCGCAGCAGACCCCCATGAACTCCAATGTGAGTGTGAGTGTGCGCAGTTCTGTGGAGGCGGAGGAGGAGCCGGATTACGCCAACATCCCTCCGCCCGGCGCTGTGTTCCATGGATTGCAGGCCAACGGATACCAGGCTGGCAACTCCCTGGATTCCAACACCACAGCGGGCATGCTGAAGGACGACAGTTTTCTGTTTCTTTGACTTTGTCATATTATATTACTTCTTAGTTATGATCGTTTAAAAGACAGACGAGACCGAGATATCCTGACTATGACAGTGAGTTTTCTGTTTCTTTGTCACAACTCACATATATTTACTTATTAGTTATGATGATTTAAAAAACCGACTCCCTCAGATTAAAGTAAAAATCTGCCTGAAAATGTATTTAAAAACAAATAACCTAACATTTAGTTAAATTACATATTTCTGCTGTTCCGCTACTGTGCTAAATTGTTGGTTTAGAGGAGTTTTGCAAGGAAGGTGTTTGTTTCCATGGCATCAGAAGAGCTAGAGCTGAATGTTGATGTGCCATCTTTCTTTTTGATTGCTTAGTTTTCAGTTAATAAGATATATATATATATTATGAATTACTGGGTGAGTGGGTGAAACAAGTTTTGGAAATTCACCTGTTTCAATTTTAGCAGTACTACTACTGTACTAACAATGTAACATTGTCCATGTGGCCTCTTGATTAGTCCAGTGCCAGGTTTAACCTGAACCTATGATTTTTATGATCCTGACATCCTGACGTGGACATTTTCGAGTGTGTGAGTGTATGAGACTACAGACAGACAGAGTGTGTGTGTGTGTGTGTGTGTGTGTGTGTGTGTGTGTGTGTGTGTGTGTGTGTGTGTGTGTGTGTGTGCATGTGTGTGTGTATTCTTGTGTCTGTGTGTGCATGTATGCGTCATTGTGTGTGTGTGGGGGGGGGGGGGGGGGAACCATTTGTATACCTGCAGTGAATCAATATTTGACCTAGTGACAAGTGAGTCAAAGCTGATCAGTATGTGTAATAAATTATCCCCACAAGTGTGTTTTACAACCATGTAACACGTGACACCAACAGTGTTCAGATTTGTCAGATCAAGTTACTTGACTCTCCTATTACACCCATGTGCCTGAAACCCATGAGGCATTTTGAAGTTGAACATGATATGATGTGTAAATACATGTCTCAATTTTCTAACTTTTACAGGCTTTCTTCTTCTTCTTCATCTTCTTCCTTTCTTCTTTTTTTCTTTTTTCTTTTTTTTTCTTTTTCTTTTCTTCTTTTCTTAGACAGTGGTCTCTGTTGCACCAGCTGCAGCAGGACTTATAATGATGATGATGGTAGTGACCCCAAGTCAAGCATCTGACAATTATGGTTGGGCTAGCAAGACAAACATTTAAAGGGGTTCCTAAGGAAACTGATTATCAACACAACTGACAAGAAACCTTTTGAGATGAAGACTGTCTCAAATGGAGAGGCCATGACAGTCTCAGGGGTCACATCATTCAATGTGCTGATTCATTTGCTGGCTTCATAAAAAGTTCATTCAGTAATTAATGTGAGGTGGAGAGGCCTGTTGCTATCTTGTTTGCTTACCTATTATTGTGGCAAGTGTGTGTGTGTGTGTGTGTGTGTGTGTGTGTGTGTGTGTGTGTGTGTGTGTGTGTGTGTGCGTGCGTGAATGCGTGCGTGCATGTGTGTGTGTGCTTGTTTTGTTGTTGTTTGTGTTTTACTTATTGGCATTGGAGAGAGGGGGGTCCCAAAATAGGACACCAGTGGTGTGTAGCTGTTTGCTACTGCAGTGAAAAGTAACTATATGTGTTCTTGTTGCTGTATCACTATCACAGTATCAGTGCACATTGTAGAATTCAGTGCAAAGTGTAACAACTCATTAACAGACCAGTTGCTAATCTTATATTACATCAGTGTTGTGAAGATTTCACAGTTTAATGTCAGCACTGACACATATTGAGATGAGCTTGTTGCTGTGTTAAGTGTTGTGAAGAAATAGTGTGAAAATCAGGAAGTGAAAAAGAAAGAAATGCAGGAAACAAAATACTGTACTGAAAAGGTCGAGTACTTTTCAAGTTTTCATTCACTTGGTGGCCTTGTTCACTGGATCTTCAAAGGCAGTAAAGTGAAGACAATTGGGACTGGAGAGCTTGTATTAAATAGTAAATTATTCTTTAACATCAAATACACAAAAGGTTTGTAACTAACATGTGTTTTTTTGTTGTTTTCATTTCTTTTATAATCTGCAACTGCAAGTGACCAACAGACAGATGGACAATTATTTTACTTTTACTTTGAACAGGAATGGTTTTTAAACAGTCAGTTATAAATGCAAGTTCTGCAAAGAATAAACTTGTTATCGGGTGAATAATGAACATGCTGTTGTTGTTTTTACCACACGTTTAATATTCATAATAATATTGTCAATAATGAGGCATGCCAGATGAGAAAGGTGCACTGGCCACTGTCCTGTGTGTTGTTGTCATACAAACAAAAAATTTTTTAAATCAGCTTTTTCTTTTTCTGTGTCATGATATTTCTTTTTGTTTTCTCCTTCTTCTTTCCTGAATGCTTACACAGTTGTAGTCATGGCCACATAATTATAATGCGCACATTAGTTAATACTATAGATAAGTTGCTGTTGTTAACAATAGCTTGCTTGCATTTTCTCTTTCGGGGGGAGTGAACATCTGCTTAACTGGTGAAAAAGGAGCTTAAATATTAATGTTAACAATATTCTATTTGGCTGGTGTCTCTTGGATTAGTTCTGAACAGACTATAGTAGACTTCGAAGCTTGATGTTGACCACCTTGTGGAAAATTCATCCTTGTCTCTCAGCAGCGTTTGTCTGTGTCTGTCAACAGTGGTGCCAGACATGAGCTTTGAGGACTCGGACACCAGCAGCATGCTGTCCACCAACTCACCGCGGGGAACCATCCAGTCCTCCCCCATCCCCATCCCCGTGGAGACGCACCACGCCTCCCTGCGCAGGAAGAAGGGGGAGAAAGGGGAGGCTAGTCCAGCGGTGGAGAGAAGCCAGTCGCTGCAGGCAGACATGACGCACAGGCCGCTGTCCATGGTGGTGCCATCCCAGTCGGACGCCAACATGTCTCTGAGTCCCAGCATCAGCTCCCTCAACAGACAGGTAGGTCTAGTTGTACAGATGGGTGACCACACCTGTAGCTTCAGCAGGTGGCACTGTCTCAGTCCCTGAGTAGAAGGAATGCTGGGGATGTGTGATGTTTTTTCCCCTGTCTGGAATCTCAGGGCTGTCATTTGATTCCCCTTTCCTATCTCTTCTCTTGCTTTTCTGTCATTTTCATGCTAATAGGCCATTTACCTGACTTTTGTCCCAGAAAGCTCTCATTTTTTAAAGTTTTTTATTATTATTTCTTCCATTAAGAATAACAGGCTTTTTTGTATTCATGACTCTTGCTGAACAGCTAGTGATAGTTGATAGGTGGTATGTGCGTCTGGTATTTGCCATTATGCATAATTTATACAATGCTTATCACATACATTTAAAAAAAGAAGAAGATTGTTTCTGTCCATTCCTTTTTTAGACTTTAATCTGGTATTGATAAACTAGATGGCATGATCAATGACACCAAGTGGTCAGTGGTCTTTGAGCCTCCAACTAGTCATGGACATTCTCTTTCTTTGACTTTGAGACCTCCGTCTTTGTACTGATCTCTGAGCTTAGTCAAGTACTCTGCTTGCTTCCATCTTGAGGATCATTTTTATGAAGTGTTGATGCTCACTGCAGTCACTTCTCATTTTGTTGCTTATTCCATCGGTCACCTTCTTCCATGTCAAGAAGGCATGTTCAGATCATAAACACTGCTTAGCGTATGAAAATCTCAGAATTCATTTACTGCCATTTCATGAATAATAATAATAGTAATGTACATTTATTGTGCTGTCATCAGTGCCCTGAGTGCTCACATAATACACATTAACTGAAATATGATATATATTCTATTCACATGTAGAGCACAGTTCTATCAAAAACAATTTACATAGAGTATTATACAGAAACACACACACACACACACTACGATGAATTTGAATGTGCATGATGCTGATCAGTATCATACATGTGCATGCACGCATACACGCACACACGCACGCACACATTGACTATGACTGTAGCAGAAACAGGGTATTGATATTAGTTGGGGCGATGAAGATTAATTTCTATCATTCACTGGCTTCTGTGTTGGCAGAAGTTGCCATCGGAGAGTGACATTGAGAGCTACGCTCACCAGCACCTCAACCGACACAAGAAAGGGCTGTTTGGCAAGAAGGTCTCCATCAACAACATGCTCACATGGTCCAAGGTTTGATTTTTTTATATATATATTTTTTTTTTTAATGATATGTGATTGTTAAATTGTAAGTGTTGTTGGGTGTGATTATTGCATTTAAAGCTGAATGATCACAGATAATGACAGCTTTGAGCTGCTTTAGGTAACTGTTCACACTGTGTATAAATTAGTGTTCTGGACAGTTTACTTAATTACAATACCGTAAGTTTTAAATATTGTTTAATACTGATAATTAAGGAAAGTGGAGTTCAAACTTTACCTGATTAGGCACAGAAACTGAGAAAGCCTTTTTGTTGCAAATGTGCAAGAGGTATTCATGGTCATGCTATGTGTGCAGCTTACTGTTCATTACATAACTTGCATCTCTTCTGTTCTGCTGATGATTAATGCAGCTGCATAATTTGTGTGTGTGCAGGATCCCATACAGAAGCCTATGATCCGAACAAATGACAAAACCATCAAAAAAGAAGCCTGTGATATATTTAAGTGTATCCTTTGCAGTCACTCTGGGTTTGTCTGAAACTTGTGTGTACGTTTTGGACATCGTTTTTCATGTGCAACTACTAGTGAAAGACCACCCTCATCGCAGAACGTGTCACTTTTTCTGACATGTTTCCCTTCCTGATAGAGGGAATTTATCTTTTTCAGTTGTTCTTTTAGGCTTATTTAAGTAACATATTGATGTGAGTTTTATTGCATTTGTTGATCTGTACAGCTCTAAGAGCTCATATAATTCTTGGTGAGGCGCTATATAAATTACTATTATTATATATAGGCTGACAGCATTCTTTGTGTGGCAGCGCTGAGTTGCAGAAGATTGGGAGAATCAGGAACTCTGACTACAGTCAAACTGTATTTCTATTCCACATGGCTACATCCTCAACAGTGCTGTTTCAGTTTTGTGTGCAGCATGCCTGACTGGGGAAAGCCTAGTGTTGCGTGCTAAGCTAAGTGCAATGCCTGGTGTGGGTGGGTGGGGTATGTATGGAGGCAACAGGTTAATTTGGGTGTGGTATGTATTGTGGCAACAGGTTAATGTGGGTGGGGTATGTATGGTGGCAACTGGTTCATTTAGGTGTGGAATGTATGGTGGCAACAGGTTAATTTAGGTGTATTATGTATGGTGGCAAATGGTTATTTTTGGTTTAGTGTGTATGGTGGCAACAAGACAATGTTGATGAGTTATGTATGGTGGCAACAGGTTAATATTGGTGCGGTTTGTATGGTGGCAACAGCTTAATTTAGGTGTGGTATGTATGGTGGCAAATGGTTAATTCTGGTGTAGTATGTATGGTGGCATCAATTCAGTGTGGATGAGGTATGTATGGTGGCAACAGGTTAATTTAGGTGTGGTATGCATGGTGGCAGTAGGTTGATTTAGGTGTGATATGTGTGGTGGCAATAAGTTAATTTTGGTGTAGGGTGTATGGTGGCAACAGTTTAATTTGAGGGTGGTATGTATGGTGGCAACAAGTTAATTTGAGTGTGGTATGTAAGGTGGCAACAAGTCAATTTGAGTGTGGTACATATGGGGGCAGCATGTTAATTTGAGTGTGGTACGTATGGGGCAACAAGTTAATTTGAGTGTGCTACGTATGGCGGCCACCAGTTAATTTGAGTGTGGTACATATGGTGGCAACATGTTAATTTGCAACAGTACTGTTGCATGCTGTATGTGCGTGATCTTCAGCGTGATGAAGTTGGACACTATACAGAAGTAGGTCAGACAGGTGCTGATGAATGTTCACAAGCACTAGCTAGCGGACTGAGAGGAAGTGGACCAAGTCCCTCACCTTGCCACAAACAGAAGTGGAACCACACCAGTGGTTTTGACAGGGCTTGCAGTGCAGTAGGATTGGACCAGGAGGCCATGGCTACTGTTCCTGAAGTCCCTCTGAGGGTATTGCCTTAACTGCCTCTCAGTAATCCAGCTGTACATGGGAGACAGGCGTGGGAAGCAAGCCCCCATCAGCGTTGCCTTGGATATCATCAACAAGGGCTGGTCCTCGCCCAACCTGCGTGATGAGATCTTCATCCAGCTGTCGCGCCAAACAACAGACAACAAGAAAGAGTGAGTCTTAAGCAAATTGTCTTGGATTCTGGCATCTGAGCCTTTTCCTGTCCTTGAAATGTCATGTGATGCCCTGGAGAAAAGGCTTAGTGTTCAAAATGACTAAGAGGCTTACTTCTGTAGCTGGTTTAACTATCCCCCCTCCCACCACCCCACCCAACCCCAGCCAGCCCAAAACCATAGTTGTTTTTTGAGAAATGTGTATCACAGTACATCAGACAAAGGTCTGCACACACACTTTGGGCAGCTTTTTGTGAAAGATGTGCAACAGCACATCTGACTGACTGACAAATGTCTGCACACACACTTTGTGAAGCTTTTTCTGAAAGATATCTGACAGTACTTCTGACAAACGTCTGCACACACACTTTGTGCAGCTTTTTTTTTTTTTTTAAAGATGTGTGACAGTACTTTCTGACAAATGTCTGCACACACACGTTTCGCAGCTTTTCTTTTTTGGAAAGATGTGTGACAGTACTTCTGACTAATGTCTGCACCCCACACTTTGTGCAGATTTTTTCTTCCTTCTGAAAGATGTGTGACGGTGCAACTGACAACTGTCTGCACACAGACACTTTGTCCAGCTTTTCTTCTTCTGAACGATGTGTGACAGTGCCTCTGACAAATGTCTGCACACACACTTTGTGCAGCTTTTCTTCTTCTGAACAATGTGTGACAGTGCCTCTGACAAATGTCTGCACACACACTTTGTGCAGCTTTTCTTCTTCTGAACGATGTGTGACAGTGCCTCTGACAGATGTCTGCACACACACTTTGTGCAGCTTTTCTTCTTCTGAACGATGTGTGACAGTGCCTCTGACAAATGTCTGCACACACACTTTGTGCAGCTTTTCTTCTTCTGAACGATGTGTGACAGTGCCTCTGACAGATGTCTGCACACACACTTTGTGCAGCTTTTCTTCTTCTGAACGATGTGTGACAGTGCCTCTGACAGATGTCTGCACACACACTTTGTGCAGGGAGAGTTTGCAGCATGGTTGGCAGCTGCTGGCGATGTGTCTGCATTTTTTCCCTCCCTCCACACGCTTCTATTCCTACCTGGAGGGCTACATCTCTAAACACATGGACCACAGCCTGGATCTGCCCAACGTAAGTACATGGACACACAGTTAGGGTGCAGTGTTTCATCATTTCCCCTGCCCTGTGAGAACACAATTTTATAGACACATGCAGACACACAGTTAGGGTGCAGTGTTTTCATCATTTCCCTTGACCTGTGAGGACACACAATTTTATGGACGCACACAGACACACAGTTCACCATTCCCCACCCCTGCATAGACACATTTTTATGGACACATAATTAAAGTGCTGTGTTTCATCATTTCCCCAGCCCTGTGTTAACCCAGTTCTGTGGTAAAGGTTAATTATTATATCATGTTGTGTGTGTGTGTGTGTGTGCGTGCGTGCGTGCGTGCATGTGTGTGTGTGTGTGTTTGTGTGTGTGTGCATCTATGTGTGCATGTGTGTGCATAAGTACATCAGATTGTCATTGTGTGTATGTTTGTAATGTGAAATTGTTATTGTGTGTGTGTATGTTTGTAATATGAAATTGTCATTGTGTGTGTGTTTGTACTGTGAAATTTTCATTGCATTTCTGTCTGCATGTTTGTAATGTGAAACTGTCATTGTGTTTGTGTGTGCATGTATAGTTGTAATGTGAAAATGTCTGTGTGTGTGTGTGTGTGTGTGTGTGTGTGTGTGTGTGTGTGTGTGTGTGTGTGTGTGTGTGTGTGTGTGTTGTGATTTTTTCACTGTGTTTCTGTATACATGTTTGTAATGTGAAACTGTCATTGTGTTTGTGTGTGCATGTATAGTTGTAATGTGAAAATGTCTGTGTGTGTGTGTGTGTGTGTGTGTGTGTGTGTGTGTGTGTGTGTGTGTGTGTGTGTGTTGTGATTTTTTCACTGTGTTTCTGTATACATGTTTGTAATATGAAACTGTCATTGTGTTTGTGTGCAGGTGCCTGTGAGCCACTTTGCAGCGCACTGCTCGCAGCGTCTGGAGCGCATCATGCAGACAGGTGCCAAGAAAGGGGTGCGCCGACCAACACTGGAAGAAGTGGAGCAAGCCATGGTAACAGTCCTCTCATCTTTCTCTCATGAGCATCATTCAACACTGAATTTGTTGGGGGTGTTCAGGGACGGGTGGATTTGTTGTAGTTCTTTCAATTTGTAATGATGTGGAAGTCACAAAGTTACAGAGCAGCATGAGTTTTATGTTTGTGAAAAGGAAAAAATACCAAGAAAATCTTTGGTTAGTATTTCTTATGGCTTTTGCCATATGTTTTGTATTAGTTGATGATACTTGTATCTGTATGTCCTTTATTTTCTGATATCCTAGACCTAGATGTGATACTCCTACATGCATTTGTCTATCCAACAATGGTTACTTATGCCCAGAAATGAAGGTCCCCTTGGTTGAGAGGTGACAGCTATCAAAATTTCTGTCTTACCCTCTTTCACAGCAAGTCAGAATATAGTTTTGCATGCTCCACCTGCTGCGTGGATTCAGCATTCGTGATTTATCCCTTCCCAGCTTGTTCACTCAACAGTTTTCACACTCTTGTCAGACGTGACATTTGACCTGCATCAGTGGATCAGACATGGCTGTGAATTGTTGAAACTTTGCCTTGCCCCAACATGCCCCCGTGATTGATTGAGCCGAGTATTAAGTAATCGACACTCCTTTCGCCAGAAATCCACATTCCACCCCTCCATGTTCCAGAAATCCATATTCCACCCCTCCATGTTTGGAAGCAGCCTGGAGGACGTGATGTTGCTGCAGAAGGAGCGTTTTCCAGAGCGACAGTTGCCATGGATACAGACCACACTGTCCGAAGAGGTGCTGCGGATGAGTGGCACACTGACTGAAGGAATTTTCAGGTGAGGGTCGGTGTTTTGTGGATACAGAAACTGAGCTACAACAGTGAAAGGTGGGGGCAGCAGTGGGATGTAATCCTGGTGGTAGTAGGACGTGGATTGTCTTCTCCTAGGAATGCCATCAGAAGGTTTGCAGGTTATATTGAATGGTGTGAATTTTAAATGGGGAAAAACAGAGAGAGTGAGCAGGCAAGGGAAACTGTTTTCTCTGTGTGTGTGTGTGTGTGTGTGTGTGTGTGTGTGTGTGTGTGTGTGTGTGTGTGTATGAGTGAGAGAGTGTGTGTGTGTGTGCGTGTGTATGAGTGAGAGAGTGTGAGTGTGTGTGTGTGTGTGTTTTAAATTTATGATATTATGTTTATGAATTTTTGTGTGTGTTTTCTCTCTCTCTCTCTCTCTCTCTCTCTCTCTCTCTCTCTCTCTCTCTCTCTCTCTCTCTCTCTCTCTCTCTCTCTCTCTCCTTGTCATTGTTAGACAGGTTTTCACTGAACTAAAAAGTTTTGGACTTAGTTCTCTCTCTGTGCCCTACGCCCAGCCTATTTTTATACACATGTACTAGTAGAACGCTGTACGGTCACCAGAGTGCCAGGAGACATAGATGAGGTGAACGCCCTGAAGCTGCGCTGTGACCAGTGGATGCAGCCCTCCGACTGCCCCGACCCCCACGTGCCTGCCTCCTTGCTCAAGCTGTGGTACCGGGAGCTGTCCGAACCCCTCATCCCCGCTGACATGTACGAGGAGTGCGTGGAGAACCACGCTGATGCTGGTGTGGCCATCAGCATCGTCCACCGTCTCCCAGACATAAACCGCCTGGTCTTGTGCTACCTCATCCGATTCCTTCAGGTGCTGTGGTTTGCTTTGGTTTTCCTGGTTGTCATGGGTGAAGCTTCAGTTTAGGGATGGGGTGCTGGAATTGTTAGGTGACAGTATTATTGTTATTAATAATAAGAGTAAAACATCAGTTGGCTGCACACAGTTAGTGAAGTATCAGGAGTATGACACTGTGTCTTCCTCAGTCTGGAGGTGGGTGCTTGAATTATTTGAAAGGGGTGCAGAGAGCCAGAGGTGTATCTCACTTACTGATCCTGTCAGAGTGCCATACAAAGAAATTCTAGAGGATTTCAGACTATTGTGTGCCTTCTTACTCTCTTGTCTGGGGCCAAAGACTGCTAAATAAGTAAAGAAGGGCTGGCTTCCAGAACTCCATATCACCCATCTTATTTCCAATGCAGATACTTGGTTGTGGCAGTCAACTCCTGAGGCTCATTTCTGACAACATTGCATGGATTGTTTGTACCTTCAACAGAACCCTTTAGCCACTCTCGTTTAGCATTCTCACTGGTTATACTTCAGTCATGTGATTGTGTGTGTGTATGTGTGTCTGCAGGTCTTTGCAGCTCCAGAAAATGCGGTGGTGACGAAGATGGACGTGAACAATCTGGCCATGGTGATGGCTCCTAACTGTCTACGTTGTGAGAGCCAGGATCCCCGCATCATCTTTGAGAACACTCGCAAAGAAATGGGCTTCCTCCGCACTCTCATCCAGTCTCTGGACACATCCTTCATGGAGGGCATTGTATGAGTCTGGCAGGCCGTGGACTGGGAACATTCTGCCTGAAGTCTGGGAGAGACTGTTGGGTTGATGGCGTCAAAGCAAGTCTGCTTCTGGTGTGTGTGCTAGGTTGTTGCTCTTGGAGAGTCTCAGAGACTGCGTAACACGAGACCATTTTACCTTGACGTTTGACTGAAATGAATTTTGTGTGGTAACGTTCTTCAGTGGTCATTTGTCTTTTTTCCTCTTGTTGTCAGTGGACTTTGTTTCCTTTCGATGAAGAGGGTGATGATGATAATTGGTTTGATGGGCGCATTCACCCCAATATTTTCGCATCATTTCAAAACACCACAAGGCTAAAGACTTTGAAACTTGCTGTCGGTGAGCACTACTCAGTGTGCAGTTTTCTTTCCCCATGCTTGTATCCTGCACAGAGTTATGTGTCGAGCCGTATGTGATTATATGGCTGAACTGAAGTACTTTTGACTGGAGCTGTACTTTCGGAAGGAAGGAGGAAATGGTAGGACCAGGAGAAACACCTGACTACCTGTTCACAGCTCGGTGATTTAACTCCCCCCACCCCCACCCCTCCCATGGGAATTAGTCAGAAAAGGGGTACCAAATGACATGTTGGAAAATTATGAGAGGAAATCATGGCCAGAAAGGGAACGCAGTGGATCACAATTTTTCAGCCAGTGAAAAAGCATTCGATGTGAACCAGCTCGCCATGAAGTTCAGAACACAGCAACAAATGCCTGTCGGGCCATTACCTGCACCAAAATGCTCAGTTTTATGACCGACTTCATTCAGGAGTTGGCTGTCTGTGAACCATTCTTTGTGTCTTTGCTCACACCACTGCTCATTTTGAGACAGAACCTTTGCGATCTGGCTGGGTTCCTAAGGGTTTTAACAATTTGGGAAAATGGTGCCTTTTGGAGCCAAAATGGCATTTTTGGCCATGGTCTTGGAAAGCTTGGGAATGTCATAAGATACAAACAACAAAATGGGAATTCAGAAAATAAAAATAAGAAAAGAACTGAGATGCCAAGCAATAAAAGGAAGACACACAAAAAATTTAACTTGAAAGCTCTCCCAGACTCCATTCAGATTGGTGTGCCATTGGCTCTTTACAGCAAGAAATAACATCCTTCAAATTGTGCATGTGCCATGTACATTTTTCAAAGGTCAGGACCAGTAGTAACATGGTCTGGGAAAAGTATGGAAATTTCCCAATTAAGAAATTAGGAATAAGTAAGGAACTTGGTGTTTCATGCCCAGTCAACCAGTACAGTTATATCAGGGTGGTGGGAATAACATCCTGCACGTACACTATATAGTGATGATGATGCAGCAACACTTGCTTGCTATGGGCATCAGTCCTTTAGAGTCCTTCCCCAGTTGTCAAGGATTTTGGCTCTACAGCATCACCAAGTTGTCAGTAAAGTTCAGAACACACTGTTCTTTGTCTGTGCTAAACTTGAAGGGCTTTGTGTGTAGGACTGAAGAAGGGATGTCCACAAATCAAATGCAGAGATACAACTGCTGTGTGTCATATAAACTCAGTTACCATTCTCCAGCCCAGTACCCACAAACAGAATAAAAGAAAGTTCTGTTCCTGTAATTAGTATTCAAATAAACAGATCTTTTCCTTTATTTTATTTTTATTTTTATTTTTTTAGGGAAATCAGCTTTCTTTTCAGAATTATGTGAAAGTTTCATGAAAGAATATCCTCATAGTACAAAAGTCATAAGCATCAGAATATTCCTCTGGCTGTTTACTCGTGAAGTACCCTTACAGTGCTCTCAGTCTGTTAATGTTTCAGCCTGCTCCAGGAACATCACTTTGCAAGAATTTAACTGTGTGCATAATTGTAAGAGAACTTGACATGCCCAGTCTAAAATATTGCATATTATATTTACTTCTGTGTACCATTTCAAATCTTGAAATGTAATCTCTGCATTTTTTGTTGTACTTTTTCTCTTGGCATTTGTTAGCTGTGTTGCACACATGCAAAAAAAAATTTAAAAAAATACACATCCCTGCAAATAAACCATGAGCAATATTTTTAAACTTGAACTGTAAGATGTTGAACAAACCAGTTTCTGATTGAGGAGTGGGAGACATCCTATTTTACTTTGGACCCCAGCAAAAGGATCAAAATTTGTTGAAGTGATTTTTTTTTTCTGTGTTGACTCTACAATGTGTAGGAAATGTGTGAATGATTGTGTACCAGATTTATTTGTGAAGTAACTTGTCTTTAGTAAAAAATAAATAAATAATGGAAACATTTTGCTCGAATCAAATTATGTACACACCTTAGGTTGTGACTGTTCATATGTAATTATCTGCTTCAGTACTGTAAATGATCTGCATGTATGTATATAGTATGTATCATGTATAAAAGAGTCGTGGCCAACATCTGTGTTAAGAAGACCCGTGGTTGTAGCGTATCCTTCATGCACCTTCCTCTCTGGAATTCCTTTAATGTGAAGTGGTCCGTAAGCATCCACCGATCAAATAGTCCCCGCCGAGTCCTCATTCTTGTGAAATAGTCTGTATAGTTGTAACGTACATATTCTGAAATCTGTACAGTTGTAACATAGTGTAAAAAAAAAGAGTGCACATTAGCTGTGGTCTAGGTCAAGCATTCTTTACCAGTACCGTCACAAGTTGTTGGAATTTGATGTGTGCAGTCAGGCCACACGCAGTCTCGACTTGAACAGTTCCAGTTGTTTATTGTTGTGGTTGTTGTATTGTCTTGGACACTGGGTTCAGTTATGCATGTAAATAACTGAGCGTTAATTAAAGTGTTTGCTTTAACAAAGGACTTGTAACATGTATGAAAGGACTTGTAACATGTATGGTCACCATGCAGCAAAGGAGAGGAGTGTGTACCTCTGTGTTTTCTGTCTCTCGTTTGATAGTCATGCTTCGCATTTTGCACAGGCCTAGATTCCAGGTGACACAACTTCTTATAATCTTATAACAGTTCCAACATTTCAGGTTTGTTGCCAGCTGAGTATGTTTCAAGTACATGTACCCCTTGTGAAGATGTATTAGTTGTTCTTCATGTTCCCTGTTATCAGTTGATATATGATGCTGTAAGTATATAAAAAAAAATTATGTATATCTGGACGTTCAAATGTAGTTAATAAAAAATATATTTAAAAAAACTGTGTGGATGCAGTTAGTGTAGTCAAGGTGTACCACGCACAAAAAGTTATGATGCCTAATAAACACAAGCGAGCAAATATACACAGGAAATGCACACCAGAATTATCACATGGTGGGGGTAGCATGGAGGCTAAATCATATACAGCATGGATATTTCACACTCAATTTCCTCTGTTTACAGAGGACAAATCAGTATTCTTCCTTCTTGATGCATAGACAAAGGTAATAAAAATAACAGATAGTTCTTATAAACAACCATTCTCTAATACAAGTTAAACTCATTGCTCTGCGCAAACAACATTGCCAAAAATTGCATTTGCATTTCAACAAACAGAACCTCAAATAATGTTCATATATGATGTTTTGACCCTCATAAAAGCATTCTTGCTTAGTTTTTAGTTGCTGGTTGTTGTTTTCTTGTGTGTGTGTGGGGGGGGGGGGGGGGGGTTAGCACACATTTTATAGATAAATACATAAAGCATGCATGTATATGTATAACATAAATTATATAAAATTTAGTCCACTTGGCATTCACAATTCTGACCAGTATGGTTAACTTGAGTTGCATTAAAAGCTGATTAACTATCTCTTGTGAAGTCTGTCTTTAGATCCAAATTTGAACATCACAGAACCTGCATGTTTTAGTGTGAGAACCCAACACAGATGGAGAACCCCAAGTTTCTATGATTAGTGTGACTTACTGGTCTGGTGTCCCTGTCATCACTGACATTGCATGGATGGTGGGGACAGGCAGTTACAGTGTCCCTGTCATCACTGACATTGCATGGATGGTGGGGACAGGCAGTTACGGTGTCCCTGTCATCACTGACGTTGCATGGATGGTGGGGACAGGCAGTTACGGTGTCCCTGTCATCACTGACGTTGCATGGATGGTGGGGACAGGCAGTTACGGTGTCCCTGTCATCACTGACGTTGCATGGATGATGGGACAAGGCAAGTAGAGTAAGGTTTGGGTGTAGGTATTCTTCAGAAGTGTGTTTCAGCTGTATGCAACATTCCATGGACACAGTCAACTCCAAGGCGTACAGCGTCAGAACTGCAGTATTCTTTGTAGTTTACAATTGTATAAAATATATAATTTATCAAGCCTGTAACTTGTGACTTTCAAGGGATCCCAATCATCTGTGCATGTATATTTATTTCTTTTTCTCCTTTTTCTTCTTTTTTGTTTGTTTTTTGTTGTTGTTGTTACGGGGGGGGGGGGGGGGGGGGGGGCATTAGTTTTTGAGAGTACAATGAATTCCTAGAAAAAAGAAAAAGTATTTTTTTAAAAGCAAAAGTAAAAAAAAAGCATAGACATCTGAGGCCATCTGATTTATAATATATATCAATGGGGAAAGGAATTAATGCTCATACAACATAGTCCAGTCGCAGTACCTTACACTTGCTTGAATAATGTGAAAATAGGTAATTAATCAGGATGACTTTATGGAAACATTATTTTAGATGTAAGGGTGCTTTTTTTCTCCTTTTTTTTTACTTTTTTTTTTTTTTTTTTTCTCTCACAAGATCTGCACATCTACAGCATCAGCTTTTTGTCAACCTTCTCTTTTAGTAGCTGTTATGAATAAACTGTGACCCGTTTTAGGGTGACAGTTGACACTTTCAATTTCTGTGTGTACCTGTGTGATGCTGTCCAAGTTAGATCAGGCATTGAGTGTAGTTCTGTGAATCTGTGTGCATATAATGTACAGTCGGTGTGTGTTGTTTGATCTTCATGTTTTGTCAAGTGCAATGCCTTACGTGACAAAGTCCTTGGACCACGGCCATCAAAGCTGTTGTTAATTCATTTTTCTTCTTTTTTTCTGTTTTATTCTCTGTGGGAGTGTACATGCAAGAAACTGATTTTTTAATTTTATTTTATACTAAAAGCAGAAAATAAAAACAAAAACAAAAGACCAACTGATCAATTTTTTTTCTTCCAGAAACAAGAACAAAACGTTTTAGTGTGTGGATGAATATAACGTTGAATTCATGTTGAATGAATCCTCTTTTTCTTTTTTTCTCCATGTTCAGCATTATGGTTATGACAGTGGTATGAGAATTACCCAAAAAAATTCAGATTTATAATAAGCAGTGAAATGCTCATGCAGTGTACTTTTTCTAACTTACAAAAACCAGGTACAAGTACTGATTTGAAACAATGCCAGCGTGCACATATAATAAACTGTCTTCACTCTGAATGTTTGTTGTAGTTTTTGGTTTTCTTCTTTCTGTCTTTTTTCTTCTTATTTTTCTACTTCTTTTTTTCATGTGAAAGCTGAATGCACTCTTTTATATCTGTACCACTGGGCATCTATCATTTTGAAATTGTGAGTAATATTTGGAATTGTATATGTGTTTGTAAATGGTGCCGTTCTCACTTGAATTTGTGAATCCTATTGTGCGTGTACTTTACAGAATCATGGCAATTTCTTGTAGCTTTCATTCAAGATGCTGAACCTTTGCTGTGAAGAAAGTTGAATCATATGCTGATGAAATCCAAAGACATAAAGGGTTAAAAAGAATGCTAATTTAATGTGACAGTTTACAACATGTGAATTTTCAGAATAAGCCCCTTTTTCAAGCAACAAAACAACAGTTAAATGGTGAAAAATGAAATGTGAGCTACTTATCTGCTGCTGGTTGTGGTGTGTTGATGTCCAGTGTTTGGAAGAATTCTCTCTGCATGTTGTACATATATATTGTCATATTAAATAAGCCTTCTTTTTAACCCTTTATGTATTTGGATCATGTTTTAAAATGCTAGCAGTCAACCTTGTTTTAGATTAGATTATTATTATTTTTATTTTTATTTTTTTGTATGCTGATGGAACTGATTGATTGTTATTGTATTATGCTTATTTACCATGGCTTTTGACTTTTTTTTAAAGTTATGAGTCTGTGTAACATTTAGTTTGTCTAAAAACAAAACAACAAAAAACTTTGATGCTGGCTTTTGACTGGGTGAGGTTATTCAAATTGTGCAATGTTGATTTGATTATGTTGAGATCAGTTTACTTTCCATAAGTTTCATTGGCCTTGACTTAATTTTAAGGTCACAGGTGTGTAAGAAAGGCTAAATAGCAAGTTGTAGTTTCTTTGATGGTCCTTCTCCCTTCATGTTCAAACAGTGTACAGTTCCTGCAAACATGAATTCCATCACGCTCAAAATGCTTTTCATGCATTTGGCATTTCTTTAGGGGAAATTTGACATTTCCAGACTCGACAAAATCATCAGTGTTGCCTGTTTTATGAACAGTATTTAAGTGAGCTTTTTTTTTTAGCTATTTGTGATGGTAACTTACATTGAGCTGTACATTTTTATACCAGGTTCAGTGGCCTGGACAGTACACTAAGGTCAGATACTGAGATACTGAATAACTAATATAAAAATCAGGTTTTCGTAACCAGTACTGACCCACAACCCACGCAAACTCGAACTTTGTATGATCATTATTGGCATGATCCTGAACACGTTTTAAGAATCTGAAACAAAATGAAGCCCAGAACGCTCATGCTGAATCAACACGCAAGGGAAGGGTTAGCGCTTGAAATACGTAACACAAGCACAGCAGCGATGAAGATGTACCTCAGGTGGAGCTTATGTACGCACGCCAGGTGAGCTTCCATAGGTGACTCAAGTCTTTGTTGTTGTACTTGTGTTACATCTCACATTTTAAGTAACTTTGTTCATGGGAGCTGGCTGATGCTGTACTGGCCTCTGTGGAAAACTTTGTGTTGGCATTTCTTGGCTGTTGTGTAAACAGGGTCTCTGGATCTCTGTCTCTGCCAGACATCTTGCATGGCACTTCACTTTCATAGCGGGTTTGTTTGAATCTGACAGATTTTCAGGGTTGCAGGAGGGTCAAATACAATGGCTATAATTATTTCCCTGTTTGAATGAGAGTCCACAGCATTTGCTTTTTTTTCTTTTTTTCTTCTCTTTTTTCTTTTTTTTTCTTTGTTGCTTTTTTCCCCCCTGTCCTTTTTTGTCAGTTTCTAGCATTCTTTTCTTCTCCTGGTGATGGTGTCATCAGACAGATTATGCTGCTATAGAGCCATGTATGGCAAGACCACTAGCTGCAGATCACTCACCGTATAATAATTTTCCAAGAAAATAAATTAGATGGATAGATTAAATTAAAAGTAAACATTTATTTTTGGTAAATGGTTCACACACATGGTTCTTTTGTCTTGTTTTTCAACCTCTGTGGAGGAGAGAATTATCAAGATGTGTTTTTTGAGCAGATGATTACCATAGATTGAGTACAATTTTTTTCTAAGTGTTAGCCATGCCACAGAACCCTGTGCTTATTTGCCATAATATTTTTACCATTTCGACTGGCGGTTTTGTGTGTATTGTGCTACCAGAGGAGAGCCAGTGCATCTTTGCACATAATTAGTTTGTACTTTGTACCTTATTCAACTCTTTATGCGGCATGAACAGTTTTACTCTCAGTCGTTAGGTTTCTCTTTTGTTGTATGTCAGCATTTCTCAGCTGCAAGCCCAAGGTGCAGGCAGTGCTGGATGGGAATGTAGCAGTGCAATGTTTAAAAAAAAAAAATGGTGTGTTTTTCTCTCCCCCAGTTGCACATGCTGTCATACATGTACACAATGAAGTGTTATGGTAGCTGCACTCAACTTTGGGGATTTGAGCAAGATGAATTTTTCATGTCAGGGGAATATTTTTGACTAGAGGTAATCCTGGCTCAGAAACCTTGAACACAACAAGTGAGAGGCTTTTTCATGTCACGAAGACAGTTGACTGAAAATAATCCTGGCTTGGAAATAAAAACTATACAAAACAAACAATAAACAACAACAACAAGAGCACAAATTGTACGAGCAGTGAGGATTGTTTTAAGTGAAAATAATCCTGACTTGGGAGTCTTAACGCAACAAACAAATAAGAGGATTTTTTCATTTTTTTTTTCATGCCATGAAGATTGATAACAAAGGTATAACTGAAAGTAATCCTGATTTGGAATTTTCTTATACACCAAAACAAATAATTATTTTGCTTCAGCCTCAAGTATTATGGCTGTGCATAGAGTCAGTAGTATGCCAAGGTTCTGTTTCCATGCTTACTGTTCTGTCATTCATTCATTTATTCAGTCTTTCTTTTCTTCCACAAAACTATAGCTTTCAGTAGTTTCACTTTTACGGGGTAGTTTGATTGTTACATCGCACTGCTGAGTGAACAAGTTCAGCTCCAAGCTGTCTGCCACCAGTTCACTGCAAGCATCACCAAGTCAGCTTACAGTTACTGAGCAGCACAAGTCTGTGTCATCCAACATTGCCATGTTTGTACATGTTCACACCAAAGATTCTGTGTCTGCCAATAAAGTTGTATTACGAATTTTAAATAAATTGTTTTCTCATTTTTTGGTAATATTATATATATGGATTCTTTGTCCTCCTCCCCTCCATCCCTCCCTCCCTCTCTCTCTCTCTCTCTCTCTCTCTCTCTCTCTCTCTCTCTCTCTCTCTCTCTCTATCTCTCTCTCTCTCTCATGAACTGTATGAATGTACATGTACTCAACACACTGTAGCTCACTGTATCCTTAGATAATAGTAGTTTCCCTCATGGGCGAGGGCTGGATGTAAAAAGACCTCGAGTCTTCTCCACTACCCTCGTAAAATAAAGTTTATTCATTCAATCATTCATTCATTCTCTCTCTCTCTCTCTCTCTCTCTCTCTCTCTCTCTCTCTCTCTCTCTCTCTCTCTCTCTCTCTCTCTCTCTCTCTCTCAGTTCTTGTAACTTGTTCTCATTGAAAATTCAGTTTTACATTTGCTTTAACTTCAGTTGTAGGTTCAAAAGATTTTGATAGTAATGGTTGCTATGGTTAGTCATATTTTATTTAGCTGTGTTCACTTGCTGAGTATTTGTATGTCATCGGGGACAGATTTGTAAAAAAGCTGACGTGCCTACATTTTTATCCTTGCATAATCTCTCTCTCATTCTCTGTTTCCTGACGTGACCATGAGTGGTTAACATGATGTCAAAATCCAGTTTCTCTCTTCCTTCCCCCTACTCCCCCCCCCTCCCCACCACCACCCCCGCCTATTTTTCCTTCTTCTTTTTTCTGAACATGGCTCTTACAACTAGTAGTTTCCCAATTGTTTTCTTTTTAAAAATCCAAAATAAAGAACTGCCTGACTCAAATTGAAGCTGGTTACTGCTTTTTTTTCTTCTTCTGTCAGCTTTGGAGTTACTGTATTGTCAAGTTAAGGATGTGCCTTGTCTTTCATGACTTCCTTTATAATCTTGTTCAGTACACACATGCACACAACTGCATGCACGCACATGCACACACAACCGAACACATACAATGTACACAGTGCAAGGATGCTAGCACTCAACTGCCATCAGTGATATAGCACCACACCCACAATTCCACCGCTGTGCCCTGACCAATGCTCCAGCACCATTCAGCAACAGCTGTCTTAATTCTCATCCTCACCTGCCACGGGGCAAAAACCCAGACACTTTCACTGTGTGCAGAAATCCACCCTTTCCACCCACTGCCTGTGGTAGGGCATTTTTTTCTTTTTTCTTCTCGAGTTCTGCCAGATTCTACATCACAGGTGGTGTGGGTGTAGAACTGTACTGACGGCAAATGGGGGACTGGGGGTAGGGTGGGTGGGTAGAAGGGGTGGCTCCATGCATACCGAAAGTGTACAAATCTGATGACCCAACGTGGATTAGAAAAGAAAGCACAACGTGGATTAGAAAAGAAAGCACACAAACTAGGTTAAAAAGAGAATGCTGTTAATTAGACAATATAAAAACATGCACAAATATTCACTCAGTCACTGAAAGCACCTTTTCCAAGCAAAAGACTGACACAACACTAACAAATGATAATAGGAATGAAAACTGATTAGTGCATGCGATAAATCATGAAGACTAGAGAATGATGATAATTGAGAACAAACACACACACACACACACACACACACACACACACACACACACACACAAGGGAGGGTGGGGGGGTGGGGTGAAGGGGGTCTCAATCTGGAAGTCCATATATATATATGATGTACTGATCATTACTGCCTATAGATAGAATTTTACGACTGGACCTCTGGGATAGGGGAGGCTATGCATTACGCAGAAGTGACTATATACAATTTTCGCGGTTGTCTCCCGTGGTCTGCCGAATCAGCGGTTTCGTTCAATGTCAGTCGCACAGGGTCACTTCACGACGATAGGCGAGTGGACTAATAAAAGCATAGATCTGTTAGTGTACACTTTTCTATTCATGAAAACAGAAAAGTGTTTCCTTTGGACAGGTATATCCATGGTGTTTCCTTATCTGCTGTGAATGTTCTCGGGTGACCGCCATCAGTCGATACCATCAGCCAATGACAATCGCCGACACAACACGGGACTCGAGCGAGAAATCGGAAGTTGCAGACAGCATTTTCTGACTGAGCGTGGAACGTGGAACGGAGTAGACTGGACGACAGTCGACTAATTCAAGGTAAGCAGACTGTTTTGTTCCATGAACCACCGATGATACCGTGATCCAACTCCCACAGCCCGATGCCCACAAACCCAGCTCCCTGTAAACCGATATTTTGAACTCTTTTGACCATTGGTGATGACATAATCAAACGAGCGCAACAAAGCCGACCACCACCACCAGAGCCAGTTACACACAGGGAGACGCGGAAGGAGGAGGTAGACTAGTTTTTGTTTTTGATCGAACACGAGTTCGTCCTAATGTCATTCATACTCATACGAGTCATAGTCGTCTTTTTGTGAGTTCAGCAGAAGGTCTAGGACTTTCTGTGCTTGAATGCTGTCGGTCGCAGTTAACGCCCCCGTTCCCCTCCAGTGCCCCCATGTCCCCCCCCCCCCCTTCCCCCCTCTCTTGAACTGGTGCTACCACTCCCCGCCCCCTCCGCTGCGTTTATTGACCCGGCCCCCGGCTATGAAGTGAGCCGGTTTGCTGGTAAGCAGAGGGACTTCGGTTCGAATCCGCTTCGGCTCTCCTTTCTCTTCAAAAGTTGTGGTCTGAGGACACTGTCTTGTGAGAACTGTGGGCACTGTTTTGTGACTTTGTCCCTCACAATTAATGGGAAACATTAAAATGGCGCTTGTCGCTGCCCATCTTAATGCAGGGGTCATTCTGGTGGTGACAGTGTAGCGATAGGTTATATATATATATATGATCTCCCTCCCCCCCCCACACACACACTCTCCACAGTCCCTCCCCCCTCCCTGTCCCTAATAAGCCTTATGGTTTATGTGGACGTTAAGCACCATGTTTACTATCAAGTGAATGTATTATGTTGCCTATTTAAAGCAGGAATTAGCAACTGTGCTGATACATCAATGTTGCCTGTTGGTTTTCATGGTGCAGCTGTCCACATCGCCACACAGCATCATGGGGGACTCTTCTGAAAAGAAAGGATCACAGTCAGAGCTGCAACAGTTTGACAGCATCTTTGCTGAGCTGGTGGATGATGTCATCAACTGTCCCGCAGTGAAGGGAACTGACACAGCTTCGGCTATGAAGTGGTTTAGAGAGGTATGATACATGTAACATGAAAGATAGTTTGGTTTAGAGAGGTATGATACATGTAACATGAAATATAATTTGGTTTAGATACTAGTTTGTAGTACAACACAGACATGGTATTGATGGTAATATGGTTTATATAATTATACAAAGAATACAATCCAGACCTTGTAGTTGTACAGTAGCCTGAGTAGGCTAGTCTGCAATTTCACAGTCAGTCGGGTTTTACACTGAACTTGGTTAAAAGTCTGCAAAAACTACAACAGGTGTGTAGATAAGCTCTTCACTTCTGTTTTCCCTTGCTTTGTTTTCAGAGAGGAAAGTTGTAGCCTAGTATTAGTGTCACATCAATGCAGAGAAACAGTATAAAGAAACAAAAAAGTGTTCATTACATCACAAGTTGCAAAGACCCATATTCCTTCAACTAATGTCTGCTAGTGACATGTGCACATGTATATGAAACATGATTTAGACTGCTTAGTGTAGTAATAGTATGACAGTGGTCTTTTTACTTCATGTAACAGGTAGCCGAGTACAATGTTCCTTTTGGAAAGAAGAATCGTGGAATATCGGTGGTAACATCCTTCAGGGAACTCAAAAAAGACTTCACAGATGATGACATCAAACAAGCACAAGTTTTGGGATGGTGTGTTGAGTGGGTAAGTGAGGAAAACCAAAGTAGTAATAATAGAAATTTTGTTGATTTGCCAGGCAAAGTTAACCTAAGGATAGGATGAATAAAAATAAAGACAAATTTGAGAAAACGACAATACAACTTATAATCACTATGTGTAAATCAGTTAAACAGGCAAATTATGTATAAATGTATAGCCATACATGTAGTAATATATACACTAATACAGTACTAAGATTGTCTGTTGTGCATTTCCTATAAAGAATAAAAAATAAAGTAGAAGAAGAAAAGAAAAAAGGTATTGATCATTGGTTGGTTAGGTAGGTAGAGTTGCTTAATGTCCTCAGATGTCGGTTGACATATTAGGGACAAGCTGAGACCAATGCTGAAGCATGGTTCAGTATAGCTTTACGTCCACGGAACCCAGAAAGCTCGTTAGGACGGACAGCCCAGGACGGCCACCTCGACTCTCACACAGCTCCTGAACTATGTTTGGTTGGTTATGATGATGATGATGATGAGTTGATGCTTAATGTCCTCAGATGTCATTTGACATATTAGGGACAAGTTGTGACCAATGCCGAAGCACGGTTCAATAAAATCCACATACGTAAGGTGTATGCGTGTTTAGCTGTAACCTGCCACCTGCACTTTTGGCAGAATGACCGGGATTTTTTACGTGCTACTGTGGTAACACGGGGGTGGAATGGATACCGAAACAAGAGTCAGCACAGAAAGTTGACCCTGGAGAAGAAAATTATCCCGCCGTTCCAGCAGGGATTCGAACCCGCGACCTTTCAATCACGAGTCCGGCGCTCTAACCACTGAGCTATCCCCGCCCCCTTGGTTGGTTACCCAACAGAATATAATATATATGTTTGATGGGTTTTGAAGTTCTCTGGTGTAGCCCTTTGTATTGTTGTTGTGAGAATTCTATTGTGTGTTTTATACAAGTAATGAGGTAGCTGGTACCAGGTGAAGTAATGAGGTAGCTGGTGTCAGGTGAAGTAATGAGGTAGCTGGTGTCAGGTGAAGTAATGAGGTAGCTGGTATCAGGTGAAGTAATGAGGTAGCTGGTGTCAGGTGAAGTAATGAGGTAGCTGGTATCAGGTGAAGTAATGAGGTAGCTGGTGTCACGTGAAGTAATGAGGTAGCTGGTATCAGGTAGCTGTCAGTTGACAAGTAGCTATTTCAAAGTTTGTCATTTTGTAGCACTGGAGTTTTAAGGCGGCACTTACCCCTAGACAAGGAGTACTTTTGATATGTCTCTGCAGTCTTCTTTGTGTGGTTCACACTACAGTGCTATCTTCCGATTGTTTTCAGCTGCAGGCATTCTTTCTGGTTGCGGATGATGTCATGGATGCTTCCATCACACGTCGAGGGAAGCCCTGTTGGTATAAAAAGGTAACAGCTTTGTTTTCTTAATGTGACAGATGACTGCCTGTCATGCTTGCTGATAAAACATTGAATGGCTCTCATTGTTGTCCATCCTTACAAAGAAATCTATATGGTGGTAACAGAGTAGAGTTAGTCGCCACTGATGATTGCAAGGGAGGTAACCTCTTCATGCCAATCAGAGGAAGCAGCCATTTTTTCGCCCATACCACAGTGCTCAGTATAAATATCAAATGGGAAGGAAACTTCCTTCCTCCCAACTATAATAACATTTCAGTTCTTGCAGGTTTGCAGATTAAAGGGGCCTCTAAGCAAAGATGCATGCTGGACTGAAAATGCTGAAAATGTTCAAATTCTATTTCAGTATTTGTGGTATTCCTATGGGTGTCTCATCAATATTTATGCAACACAGTTGTCAGACATCTTTCTTTTTTCTTTTTTTCTGGGGGTTGGGGGGGGGAGGGAGGGAGGGTGCTTCATATTTGAGTTCATAGGGCTGCAGCCACTTTAAAAAAAATGTAACTAACAAAGAGCAAATTTTTCTTGTTTGTTAATGTAACCAGTGAAGAGCACAGGTTGGCTTGTTCCATACAGGTCAATTTTATTTATTGGCAGAATTCCAGACGCACAAGAGCAGCACTCAGGGTGGCATTTTCACAACTTTCAAACTTTTAACAAACTAGACCCTAAGTCAAGTCAAAAACAGTTGAGAGTTTTTTTTGTTTTGTTCCATCACTGTGAACAAGGTCTGCTCCCTGCTAGGTCTCTAACAAGTACTAACAGAATGAGTAAATGAAGGCTGCAGCTGTGCCGGTGGGGGTTAATCCCCGGGGACCGCTTCAGTAGCCAAATTGGTCTAGCCGGATACCCCAAACTAGTTAATACACCACATCTCTCTCCTGTCTACATTTCTGTTCTTTTTCTACTTTCTTTTGTTTCTTTTTCTTATACCACTTAAAGGACTGTGCAGAGCCACCGAAACAGTGCAGCATAATCTCCAAGCAATTTTCTGCTCATTGGAAGGTGGCTGCCTAATACAAAGAAGAACTTGTTGAACACTGACATGTTCCTGAGAAGGTACTGGTTTGGACCGAGATCCCACTAGGTTGGGCAAGAGAGAGAGACAGTACCTATTGCTACACTGTCACCATGAGAATGGTATGGTGTTTGCATTGAGATGGCCAGTGGAGTTCTAATTCTCTTAATGTTGCATCGAGATGGGCAGCGGAGTTCTAATTCTCTTAATTTTGCATCGAGATGGGCAGCGAAGTTCTAATTCTCTTAATGTTGCATCTAGATGGGCAGCGGAGTTCTAATTCTCTTAATGTTGCATCGAGATGGGCAGCGGAGTTCTAATTCTCTTAATGTTGCATCGAGATGGGCAGTGGAGTTCTAATTCTCTTAATGTTGCATTGAATTGGTCAGCGGAGTTCTAATTCTCTTAATGTTGCTTCGAGATGGGCAGTGGAGTTCTAATTCTCTTAATGTTGCATTGAATTGGTCAGCGGAGTTCTAATTCTCTTAATGTTGCTTCGAGATGGGCAGTGGAGTTCTGACTCTGTTAATGTTGCATCGAGATGGTCAGCGGAGTTCTAATTCTCTTATTGTTACATCAAGATGGTCAGCAGAGCTCTGATTCTCTTATTATTGCATTCAGATGAGCAGCACAGTTCTAATTCTCTTATTATCAAAATATGCCAGTTAATTGTGAGGGCACTGTCACAAGACAGCGTCCACAGACCACAAGTTTTGAAGAGAAAGGAGAGCCAAAGTGGTATTGAACCAAAGTCCTCTTGCTTACCAGCCTATCGAACCAAAGTCCTCTTGCTTACCAGCCTATCGCCTCACCGTTAGGCCAAACCAGCTCACACTTGATGCTTCTTGGTTTTGGGTCCCCTGTATACCTGTGATAGTTAAACATTTACTAAGTCAGTGTCTTCAGTTATTATGCCTGTGATAGTTAAACAGTTACTAAGTCAGTGTCTTCAGTTATTATGCCTGTGATAGTTAAACATTTACTAAGTCGGTGTCTTCAGTTATTATGCCTGTGATAGCTAAACATTTACTAAGTCTTCAGCAATTTGTCTGGACAGAAGTGGTCATGCACTTTGTGTATCGTGCATACTGCATGGTTTGTGTGGCCTTGTTTCAGGATGGCGTGGGAATGACGGCCATCAATGACAGTTTCTTTCTGGAGTCCGCAGTGTTCCAGATCCTGCGTAAACACATCCGAGACCAACCATACTACCTGAGCGTTGTGGAGCTCTTCCATGATGTAAGCAACGGCATGCCTGATGGGGTGGGTGGGGGGTTAAGCCAGGCAACCCAGTGCTCAGTAGTTGCTGGTAGTTTGGACAGCAACTTTGTCCCCCTTTCCCCAGCAGGATAGTTTAGCATACATAGAGGACTCATGTATACAGTCACCCAGCCCCCCCCCCCCCCCCCTACTCTCTCTCTGTGAACAAAATATCTTGTTCATTTATTCATTCTCGCAATCTTACATGAACACATGCATGCACACACGTGTGCACACATGAACACACACACACACACACACACACACACACACACACACACACACACACACACACACTTATGTACATGCATGCACTCCAATCATTGAACTTCATTAAGTTGGTTCTTTCTGGACGTTTTAGATTGTCATGTTGGAAGTCTGAAGGTAAATTTTCATGGAAGATAGTATGAAGAATTTTCTTTGGTGTACATTGTGTCTTCACTGGATCCTACCGAAGATAAAATGATGTAATGTTCTGGTACAAAGGAAGTCAGTCTTTTGACCTTGACTAGCGTTAACACTAAAGTGTTACAGCCGATTTGATTGTTGACACCCCACCCCACCCCCCTGTTTCCAACAGACTATCATGCAGACTGTGGTTGGCCAGTGTCTGGACATGACGACAGCGCCTCCAGAGGGTACGATAGACTTTACGAACTTCACACTAGAAACCTATGCTGCCATTGTCAAGTGGAAGACTGCCTTCTACTCCTTCTACCTGCCAGTCGCCCTCGCCATGTACATGGTAAGTACTGAAGGAGTTGCCATGTTTTTTAGAAGTTTGTGTGTTCAGGTGTTGGGTTAGTGTTAATGTTTCCAGTATGGAAGGATGTGAGGATGTATATCAGACAGTATCTGTACGTGTGTTCAGGTGCTGAGTTTGTGTTAATATTTCCAGTGTGGAGGGATGTGAGTTCAGACAGTATCTGTACGCAGAAAAAGAATTCTCATGTGTGTGTGTGTGTGTGTGTGTGTGTGTGTGTGTGTGTGTGTGTGTGTGTATGTGTGTGTGCGTGTGTGCACGCGTGTGCGTGTGTGCGTGCATGTGTGTGTTGTTTCAGAATGAACCTAAACAGATTTAATGATGTACAACTGACCTGTTGATAAGAACTGCAAAAGCGGAATCACTCCAGTATAAAAACACACATGGGGAGTTAATTAGCGCTAGAAAGACATCACACAAACACAACAACAAAGACCTGAGTTGCCTGTGGTAACACTCATCTGGCATGCAAGTAAATACAAGGTACATAAACTTCACCAGAGGTACATCCTCAGATGTAAACAAAAATATCAAATGAAGAAAACACAAAAGATCTGTGAACCTTCAGCATCCATGCTATTTTAAAGCAACAAGCAAATTAATGGTTAATGATTTTCTTTATTTTTTTTTTATTGGTGAAAATACCAAGGAGACAATACGTATCTGAGTGCATTGTGAACATTTTGTCCTGTGTCAAGCATCGTCCTCTTGCCGATCTAAGAAAGACTGACCTAATTCTTTCCGTGTGGGCGTGCTGTCATGTTTCAGGCTGGAATATCGGATGAGGCATCACACAGTGCCGCTAAGACCATCCTTTTACAGATGGGACACTTCTTTCAAGTGCAGGTAAGTTTTGATGGGTCGCTATGAAGCATATTGTTAATCATCCATAGTTTTGAGAGTGTTATCACGTAAGGAAAATTGAAATGAAACATAAGTGGGCATTTACAAAACAAAATCCCTGCTTTTAGTATTTTCACTGCTTGTTGGGCAAAATTTGCTTCCAGAAGCTAGTTCCTTTAACCTCCTGCAGTTCCGAGGACAAAAAGAGGGTCTGGCAGAGGGATTCAACCAACCAGAAACGTTTGTTTTCTTCAACTTTGCTTCTCCAGAGTTTGCGTGAAATGGCAGAATTAAAGCAGGACATCCCATGGTGTCTCACACTGTGTCACAGACAGAGAGAAAACACTTTGTCAAGGGCATCGTATGACATCATAGGGACAGTCAAAATGTTGACAACAGCCACAGTCAGTATACTGATCAGTTATAATCGTGATCACGTGAAACATTTTTCAAACCCATGTGACACGAATGATTCACCAAAACCTGCCAGACAATCACAGTAGCCAGTCAGATGCACGTCTTCTGTACCGCTACTGCAGCTCTACTTGCACTCTGCTCCCTTCACACACACATACCCCCCACACACACACACACACACACGCACACACTCACACACACAACCCTCACATGCACAAATAAATAACAGCCATGCTGGACCAGTTGCTGATTATTTCCTGGTGAAAGCTGATCATAACCGGTAAGATGCTGGAAATTACTGGTTAACATGAACCATAATAATATACAACCTTTCTGCACACAGTGTTGGTCTTTTCATGTAACAGGTGGTTGGGCATTGTGTTATCAGACAGTCGACCAAGGGTCTTTGGTGTACAAACACCTAGTGCATGCTGTGCACACAGAGACACATCTGAATTAAAATCATGCAAGAACAAAGTTGTGCTTTGTTCCCACTTGATGCCAATTTCTTTTAATTGGCATTGTTTCTGTGCTAAAGAGTTCATGATAATCAGATTTTAATTCTGACTGCATGCCAGTTTACACACTACAACGTTTTCCAACAGGACGACTACCTGGACTGTTATGGGGCACCGGAGGTGATTGGCAAGATTGGCACAGACATCCAGGACAACAAATGTAGCTGGCTGGTGGTTCAAGCCTTAAAAAGAGCAACACCTGAACAACGACAGGTGTTACAGGTAGGCCAACAAACCCTGATCACTAGTGAGCAGTTTGATTTTTTTTTTTTAAATAACACAGTAACATGTATATTTTTGAACTGAAAGAACAGTTATTGAAATACAAATGTTACATATTAAACAAACTAATAATTTATTTAATTTACACACACACAATTTTAATGGTTGGTGGAGAGAGAGAGAGAGTTTGATTTTAACGTCCTGTCTGGGTGCAGTGTTGGTGTTAGTCAACAAATTAACGTGTCCATGAAAAACTTGATTAAACCTCCAAATCCTGCTGCTACCAGCTCCATCAAATTAGTTCTGTCTGGAAGTGTCTTTCCACTGAGGCTATATTGAAACTGGTCACCTCACTTATTCTGTCACATCTTGACTCCTGCAATGCTCTCCTTTCTGGTCAACCTGCTTCCAGTCTCCAGCCTTTATCCCATACAGCACTGTGCTGCTCACCTCGCACTGAAAAAAACGTAAAACTGACCACATCACTCCTCTGTTTCAATCTCTCCCACCTCTGGGTAGGAGCCAGCCAGGGCTGAAAAACTGCATGACTGATGGGATTTGAACTCAAGACCTTCCGATCCACAGTCCATGCGCTAACCACTGCACTACAGGGGCCAGTCTCAGTTAGTTCCTTGCCAGCCAGTTTCACAGTCTGGGTTGTAATTACATACTTGGATAAGACCCACACTCCTGATGCTGTTTGTCACTTGGTGTGTATTTGACGGCAGCGATTTTTTTCTAAGTGTGTTCTGCTTGAGTAGTCATGATAAAGTCTGATAACCTTGACTGTCTTAAAAGGACACAGCAGCATTGGCTGTGCTCCTCTTGAAGGACCCTTTCAGATAGTGTTTTTTCTTTCTTTTCTCTTTCTTTTGTTGGTGCCACTTTTCTAGATTTATAGGCGTTTCTTTGTTTTACAGGACAACTATGGACAGCATGATCCTGCCAAAGTGGAGAAAGTGAAAACGCTTTACAGAGAGATGGGTCTGCCTGAAGTGTATGCGGAGTATGAAGAGTCCAGCTACCAGGATCTCATGTCACTCATTAACAGCACCAGCGGTTCATTGCCACCAGCCATCTTTACCGCCTTCGCACAAAAGATATACAAACGAAAAAGCTGAGGGAAGTCAGCCCAGCACTTTTTGCTTTGTGTTGAGGTGCTTCAGCCAGAGTCGCTGACACTTGTGTGAGTGGTTAAAAGTGTGCTGCAAGGAAACCTAGACTTCAATTCAAACTGTTTTCTAAAGCAGTGGAAGAATTCTGCGTTGTGCACAATGTTTGTGTCTTATGTAGTTGAAGAACTGATCTACTTTAGTCCGTATTGTTTCTGAATGCTGAGGTACAAAAACAATTTGGAAGTATTTTCTAGTCAAACCAAGTCAGTAATTACATAACCATCCCTCACAGGGTGATTCAGCTAACTACTGTTCTTTAGATTAAAAACAACATGTAAAAAGAACATCAAAGCAATATCAAAAGTATTTAAATTGATAATAATAAACACAAAGAATTAAAACCAATTTTTGTCCCCAGAATTGGAAGAAGAAAACTTTTTGTAGTGACTGTTGTTTCATAGGTCTCGAGGGAAATCATTTTTACATAATATAATTTTCAGTATTTGTGGCTGAAACTTCAGGCAAGGAAGTAAACAAAACACAACTGTCATACCTTGTAGCTCTTATGGTAGGAGGGCTAAAGGGTCATGCTTTTATATGATGAGCATGACACTGTTGAATGTTGTGGTTTTCTAGTATGAAAGTAAATCAAAGTATCTGTGATTTTCTGGCACATTTTTTTTATTAGAATTTTGTTTACAGTGTACAGCAGAGAACATTGTTGTGTGCAGTTGTTGCTTTCAATCCCTAGTAAATGTGATGTTATTTGGGATTTACCATGTGGTTAATTTTTAACTCGTATCAAAAACTGTCTGCATCTTTGAATAAGTGTTAGGCTGGCCATCCAGCTGAATTTGTCATGCCAAACATCTGAACAACACAATTTTCTTAGAAACCTTAGATAATTGTCTGCTTCTTACAGCCAGTTAACCCCAGCAATTATATTAAGGTGAACTTGGACACCTGAAGTGTGATAAATGTCAAATTTTGCAGGAGCATAACTGCACTTCTTGTTGCTTTGTAAGTCACTTCATTTTTATTCTTTACCATTTTTGTGAACTGTAAATAGCTGCAGATACCTTCTGCAGTAAGTGTGCACCAGTGCACTAACTGTGAAGGCATGCAAGGTTTGATGGGGCTTGTAAATGATTAGCTGTTGATAATTTATTGGCCTCTGAATGATTACTACTTAAGTGGACATGTGGTTTTGTTTTTGTTTGTCTGTTGTTTCATTTTTGTTCTAAGGGATCAATTCAAAGTTGTTCACAGAGGCATTACCAATAATTGTATGCAGTTCCTTATTCCCTGCCAGTGTGTGAGAGAGAGACTGAGTGTTGTGTACGGTTGCTGTTTTTTGTTTTTTATTGATTTGGGGTTTTCATGATGTTCTCAGCCCTCATAAACAGGGTGCTTTATTCTCACATATGGTCAGGTGAACTGAATTAGTCAGTTTTTTCTGCTGTTAACTACCTTAGATTTCTTATCATTCTTTTTTTTTTTTTTTTTTTTCATGTTCAGCTTCATGGGATTTTATAAACATCCAACTGGGGAATTTAAAGGTGTTTTATCATTATGTGATGTTTGTGATTAGTGTGGAGTTGAGGCTGGGATGTTGTTGGGCATTATTTTGGATATCTTTAATGCCTTACTGAAAGGTACAACTGATGGTTGAAATTAAGCTGTGCACATCCAAGAATAATTATGAAAGGAAAAATTACAATCAGCATGGCCACTGTTGTTGAAATAGATCACCACAATGCTATCACAATGGGCGTCTTAGCTGTGGTGGCGCTGGGCATATTTGGGGCTTTGACAAAGATCAAGTCAGCTGCAAATGATCTCCCCTACACTAGCCAGGTGGCGCTGGGCCTGGCTCAAGCCAGCAGAGTTGCTCATTAAATTTGATTTGCCCAAACAACTTCTTTTTTTTCTTTTTTCTTTTTAAAATGGTGAAATCTCATAGACAGGCAATCTTGTCAGATTACCAGATGCACACGGGATTGTTTATGACTGCCCTGTGTCGTTGCAGGATGATATTTTGTAAGTGAACATGTGTGGCATGCCAAAACTGCACTATAGATGAATCTGAAAAGAACGTGAAAGCATGTGAAGGCGTTAGTATTGTGGAACCTCCTTGTAGGAAAGTAGACCACATGATGAAAACTGCCTCTTATTACCGAAACAAATGAAAATGCATGGAAAATGTAATGTGGCAAATTTCATCACTTGCAGGTTAAAACTAAGTGATTCATTTTTCAGGCAGATGGGGAGTGAAATATTTGTAGGAAGCCTGTAAGAGAAAAGTCCGCCAATGCAGAATTGAACCCGGTTCCTTGTGCTTACCAGCTAGGTTCATATAATTGTGAAGTGGAAAAAAATCCTCAAAATACACATTCACATGTGAAACACCAAACCATTACAGGAAGCATCTGTTATTTTTGTTCAGTGTGTGTGTTTTACACAGATGATTGTAAATTGACCTTTGGGTTGCTTTCCATGGGGAAAGCTTACAAACACAGTGCTGTGCTACCCAATTAAGGTCAGTGTATGTGTGTTTGTATAATTGCACGATGAGAGACTACTATCAAGATAACTTGGCAATAGCCACATTAAGCCCAGTCAACTGTATGCAAAATATGGACTGAATTTATCTGGAGCTGGCAAAGTCAGAATAGTTCACATTTAAAATTAATTCCCTTTCTGTCCACACACACACACACACACACACACACACACACACACAAACACACACACACACACACACTCACTCACTCACTCACTCACTCACACACACACACACACACACACACACACACACACACACACACACACACACACACACACACACACACACACACACACACAGGGACATATAGAGACACTCACACATACGCAAATGCCAGGAGAAAACAAGAAGGTAAACATTCTTATACAACTTTGTAAGACTGATGCTCATATTTTGTGAGTGAGGTGTGTTGAACAGAGGACTGCATGATTTGCGAGGCAAGGTGTGGAATGTTGTCTGATGTGGTGGTGTGCTGTGAAATGTACAATGTGAGATGTGGTGTGATGTGGAATTTTCTCTTACCGAAAAATGTTTCAAGTCAGTCAAGAAATTCTTTATTCCTTCAAAGGAAAATGTGAAAAATGTTTGTGAGTTTTCTGGAGAAAAAGGTCAGGAGAACTGACCATCAGCATAAATATTCAAAAGACAGAACAAAAGGACTCTGCAGAAAAACAAGAGAGGAAACAGGAAAGGGGGTTCAAATGACAGCCCTGAGGTTCCAGACAGCATCCCCGGGCTCCCTTCAGGGTCCTGGAATAACAACTGTAATACATTGTAAGTGCAGTAAACATAAATATGAAAGCTGATGACAACAGCAGTAAATGGATTTGAACGTCCTGTCAACCGCATAGGGTCACATCAGGACAACCACACTCCTCATAAGCAAAAGCACATTTCAAAACTCTTCTTATATAAAAACGCATTCTCAAGTCAATCCACATTCCATCTCATTTATTGATAACAGCTTAAAGAAAAATATCAAAAAGGAATGGACAAAGGCAATAAAAATTGATTAGGCAAATATCAGTGCCATATGGCAGCAAACTACACACGATACCAACCAAGTATTATCTATTAGCTAAACAAGTTTGAAGATAATTATGCTTGCAGTGGGTGGAGAGGTCTGCATTCAAACGGAGGGTTGTCTTTCTGCTGTTGAGGACAAAATACTGTAGTGCTTCCCATGAGGAATCAGCCCGATGCTCCTGAAGTACTGTTGTCCCTGCTGGGTCATCAAGCACACCAGCACGTTCCCTCCTGCAGCATCAACCTCTTTTACCTGAAAACACACAGATATATACAAACTAACAACTGCAAAATGGATATATGAAATTTACCACACAAATTAAAAACATATGAGGAAAATGACTGCATTAATTCTGGCCCCATAAGAAAATATATTTCTAGAACTTTAGTAGAGTTGTGGGTGAGATGGGGGAGAAGGACACTCTAGTTTGAATGGAACTTCAAAATCCGCATGTACCTGACAAATGCAATCTTTTAAATCTTCGCAGGTCAGGATGTAAACTCATCAGGCAGCTGAAACATACACAACGAACAAAACTACGTCAGTTGAGAAGTTCTATTCTGGCTTTCAGCTCGCACTTTAGACTGCATCTGTCCAACTAGAAATAGGGTCAAAATTGTACTTTTATTCTGGCTTTCAGCACACACATTTTAGATTGCATTTGTCCTGCTAGAAGTAGAATCTAAAAAAAAAAGTGAATCAGATTACTGTTGTAGCCAAGATGCAATGGTCCCAAGTTAACGAATGTCACATGGGGGGAAAGGGAATAACCCAAAGCAAGGGGTACATATTAATTTCATCAACAAATGGTCTACTCCTCCTCTCAACTGTCTTGGAGATCTGCAAATTGCAAACTGTCATCTTCGATGAAAATAGTGTTGCCCACAGCAGCAGCCTCCTCGGTTGGGTGCAGATGCAGCAGTGGGACGAAGTGGTTTGCTGACCCCCACTGATCAGTCATGTCATCACGATGGGACGTCCACAGGATGTAACAAGGTGTGTCGGTCTGCGTGGTCTTGTGTTGGACGGATTGTTCTTTTCGCCAGCCTCCTTTTGTACACCTCTCCTTTGTCAGGATGCACACCTTTCACAGGCACCGTCAAGATGTCTGCAGCAGCACTGAACAACAACTCAACCAAAGACCTCTCATTTTTCATCGTTTTTAACCGTGCAACTGTTGTTTAAGTGTCGTTTTGTCGATTGACGAAGGGGATTACCCCGAAAATTTGCATACTGTGTGTCTGTCATAATAAATAAATTGCATGAAGTGACATGGTGCATGGTTGTATGGTGTTCACAGAACGCGCCAAGATGGCAGCAGTTTCGTGTGGCACCATGCCAAGCCAGCGCTGTAAGTACTCCACTTCGGTGGATATTCAAAAACGCGCTATAAAAAGCTATTCACTCACGTAGAATCACATGCGAACGCAGTGAGTCTGCTCGAGAGCGGAGAATAGCCCTATATAAAAGCGATCAATAATAATAAATAACTAGCGTTCTTTTGAATAGTGTGTGTGTGTGTGTGTGTGTGTGTGTGTGTGTGTGTGTGTGTGTGTGTGTGTGTGTGTGTGTGTGTGTGTGTGTGTGTGCTTGGATCAATTCCAATCAGAAAATAGCATACGTGACATGCAGCATGACGCGATATCATCTAGTGACGCAGTGTGATGTCACATTTCGACACGCGCAGTCTGCATCACTGTAAAAGAAATACAAACTTGGATACACACAGGCAGCTGGAGGAAAGGAAGGAGAAAAGGAGAAAAAGAAAAAAGAAGGAAAGAGATAAAGGGGAAAAAGGAAGATAACAGCCCACATCGTATCTATTTCTGCTTCGTGATTATGGTATTTTGACAGTTGAATTCACTCATTTCAACGAGTGTGGCTTGGAACATCGTTCAGTATAAGAAAATTTTGTATGTCGGTCGACCTGTTGTTTTCGTGAACATGAACGCCATACGAATGACTGAGCTGACAAAGCTCGGTCCTGTGTTCAAGACATTGATACGTTGAATAAGAATCACACTGGCAGGCCAGAGTTACACCATCTGTCGTCGGAGTAATCAGCTGACAACATTCCAACAAAGGGAGGACCCCACCACTGGCCTGCAAGTCCTAATCAAGGCGACAGCTTTTGGCGTCAGCATGCTGAAACGCTACACAAAAGCATGATCAAGCAACACACGGGGGGGAACAGAACAAAACTGATGTACAAGACCTCGGGTTAAATGAATGCGCCCGATTCGCCGGAGAATTCAATATGACCAGCGCGAACGTAACGCCGGAGTTTACTGGAAAAGAAATCAACAGTTCAGCGCGGACTTTCTTCGTGGCTGCTGGGACAGTCATGGTGCTGAGTGGATTACTGGGAAACATACTGGTCCTTGGCAACCTCCTGTCGCCCAGAATGCAGGCTATGTGTTCCGTACACAACATGCTGTTGCTCAACATGTCCATGGCAGACCTGCTTATCACGGGCTACTGGCTGCCCTTTCTGGTCCTGGACTTGTATCTTGGACACATGCCGGTGGTCGGCTTTGCCCACTGTGTAATCAACGGTGTTTTAGACGTTTGGCTGGAGGTGGTGAGTTCGGCTTCCCTAGCTTATGGGCACGTTTGATAGGCCACATACATGTGTAATGACCTGGGCCATGCACATACCGGTAATTCAGTTTTGTTGGCTGCTGGTGAATCTTAAGAATTAGCCATGCAGGAAGTGTATGTGGAAAAGCCGGGACAACATCTATAGATCGCTACACTTCCGTCTGTTTTCTCACTTTTTTCTTTCTTACACACACACACACACACACACACACACACACACACACACACACAACGCACGCACGCACGCACGCACGCACGCACGCACGCACGCACACACACACACACACACACTGACACACACACACACACACACACACAAATCCGATGCTGTCCCGTTACTGCTGATGATACTACTACTACTATTATTACTGCTGCTGCTGCTTCTACTACTATACTGCTACTGTTATGGAGTTAAATTGTTGCTGTTGCTCTGCTGACGTTATTTCTGTTCCTGCGGTTAGGCCATCACGCGATGTCCACAGCAAAACGCTTCTCATTTGCCTGTCTCGTCAGGTCCTCCTGGGGAGCGGGGATAGCTCAGTGGTTAGAGCGCCGGACTCGTGATCGAAAGGTCGCGAGTTCGAATCCCTGCTGGAGCGGCGGGAGAATTTTCTTCTCCAGGGTCAACTTTCTGTGCTGACTCTTATTTCGGTATCCGTTCTACCCCCGTGTTACCGCAGTAGCACGTAAAAGACCCCGGTCATTCTGCCAAAAGTGCAGGTGGCAGGTTACAGCTAAACACGCATACACCTTATGTATGTGGCTTTGCATGAAGTGACATGGTGAATGGTTGTATGGTGTACACAAAACGCGCCGAGATGGCAGCAGTTTCATGTGGCACGAGCCATGCCAGCGCTGTAAGTACACCACTTCAGTGGATATTCAAAAACGCGCCCTAAAAAGCTATTCACTCACGTAGAATCACATGCGAGCGCAGTGAGTCTGCTCGAGAGCGGAGAATAGCGCTATATAAAAGCGATCTATAATAATAATAATAATAAAAATTCCAGCTCTCCTCTCAAATAGCGCATTTGTGGTTGGTTTAATTGGATAATATATCTCTGGCACTATTCTTGAAAGAGTGTTTCACCAGCAGAAAAATGTCCTTGGCAATAAAAGGGTTAAACATTTCCCCCGTTATCTTTGAGTACTTCTGGAAATGAACTCGCTGTCTGCAAGGGAGCGGGTAGGAGGGGTGGGAGGCTGGGGGTAAGTAACTTAGTGTTTTGCACCCAGGGGCGGGAGCGAGGGGGGATTGACTAAAATAAGGTCAAACTGACCTATTAGTGGCAATATTTCAACCGTAATACAGCAACAATTAAATGCAAAGCAAAACAGATGTGCAGACAATTAGGATAATTATGTAGAGATTAACTTGTGTGTGTGTGTGTGTGTGTGTGTGGTGTTCGTATGATGTGTGCACGCACGTGTGTGTGTGTGTGTGTGTGTGTGTGTGTGTGTGTGTGTGTGTGTGTGTGTGTGTGTGTGAATACACAGGTATCTGTCATGTCTCTGCTGGCCGTGTCTTTCAACCGCTACCTGCACGTGTGCCACTCCAAGCTGTACTACCGCATCGTCAACAAACGCCGTACCATCATTACATGTGCTGCACTCTGGGTCATCCTTGCCATCCCGGCCCTGCCGCCCCTGTTCGGCAAAGGAGCTTACGTCTACATGCCGGAGTATCATATCTGCTCCTACAGCAGGAAGAAAAACTTTACCCACCCAAAGCCGTACATCATCTTCATGAACGTGGTAGTCGTGTGCCTGGTGGTGCATTGCAATTTCAGGATCTTTCGGTTCTGGCGTACCACGCGGGATAACCTGCTGAAACACGGTGCAAACAGACACCGCCAAAACTTGAACTTAGCACAGCGAAAGTTGGAGACCATGAATGAGCAAAGCTGCAGTTCCCTAAAAAGCGACGAAAGGCGTTTCGGTGAGGACGTGAAGGAGATGGACTGCAAGAGAGATGGTGCTGGCACGGGGCAAGCGGATTTCCCGGAGCTTACGGTCTCTGTCACATCTTTGCGTCTCTCAGAACTTGACAGTCGCAGTGACTGGATCCCTTTCGACTCCTGTCAGTACAGCAGCAATCAGAGGTTAGAACCGTCTGATTCACTGAAAGAAGACATTGCCGTGCAAGAGAACGAACAGGTGATAAAAGTGGACAATTCTGCGATACCGACTGTAGACGAGCTTAAACAAGAGACGAATCCGCCCACAGAAATGGAAAACTGCCACGACCCGAAAGAAGCCCCTCGTAATTCTACGCCTAAGAAGAAAAAACAAGATTCATCGAACCCTCGGCAGAAGACTCCAAAAAAAAGTAAATCAGATACTGAACAGTGTGTAACACCTACCGACACTAAAAACTTAGACACGAACCCGAGCGTTAAAACGCAACAATCGGAGGATGAGACCCAAGGTAATGTGACTGATGCATTCCGGCGCATTTCTTCGGTAGTTGATATGCCACCGTCAGGACTAAAACATGCACTGGAAAGCTTAAACAAGCAAGAAAAATACCCAGGGAAAACACCTACCGGAACAGCGAAAAGCCAACAAAATATCAATTTAGTACAGGAAGAGGAATCGAACCCCCAGACCCCAAACCGCTACACACTCTATACAATTCACGAAATTAACGCTGAGACTAGCAAGCTGAGTGTTCGATCCAAAAGCCAACAGAGTATTAAAAATGCCACGTCAGGAACGAATCTCCCTACGCAGGAATCGTGTAACATAACCTCTAGCGTGGACAGCACGAAAGAGGTTGAGAAAGAGCCTGGCCCCATGCCAGACACCGAGTGCAAAACCGGTGCAGAGCACATAAACCATCCGCAGGCCTCCGCGAACTGGCAACGCTCTGGTGAAAGAATCGCACTGATGGATCTTCCGAATGCACAAAGCGCACCCGCTGCAGATAATCTGGAAGAACTGGCTAAAAACATAGGGAAAAAGTCCGTGAGGATGTTCGTACCCTATGCTGACGATCGACCCAAAATGGGTGCTGTTTGGCAGAAACGAGGAACGGTTGCAAATGACAACGACGTAGACCGGCTCAGTGTGGGATCAGCTTCATCGACCAGAAGCCGGGCGTCTAGCTACGCCTCGTACATGGCAGGGGAACTTTCCTTTCGTGAACTAGTCACTCTGTTCGTGAGAAGAGTGCTTCCAAGTTTTTTCTGTCATGGGGGTCAGGGTTCCGTGCATTCGCTTTACACAATCAACTCAGAGCGGAGTCGCCGGTATTCCTTTTCTTCCAATACTGTCAGACAGAAATGGCGAGAAAGTGCTCGGAAAGTTCGAGAGAGGGGCCTGGTACGAGCTCTGTTGGTCGTCGTAGTGATGACGGCCTTCTCCATTGTGCCCTACGTAATTACTACCATCCTGATCCCACTTATCTATATGCCCGCAGAAGTGGTCATATCCTGCCTCCTCTTCCTCTACCTGAACAACTCTTTTAGCTGGATCGTGTACGTCTTCATGATCGCTTCAGTCCGACAACGTTACACTGACAATCTGCAGCGGTTGTGTAGGTCAGTGCGGCTTTGCTGTTCGCGCAGTGTACCCGGGGACACGTCTTCCCCGGCCCCGCCGCAGCACCTAGGTATGGACTAGGCAGACGAGTTTCATACTAGCTCACCCCCCCCTCCCGGACTATCGGGGCTCCACCACAGCAGTGTACTAGTTCATCTCCCAGACATGACCCCTTTACCACGCCCACCCCCCACGACTACCCGATCTCCACAAGACAGGTGTACTAGTTCACCCCCAGGACCATCGGTCTCCACGAGACAAGTGTGCGAGTTCAGCCGCAGGACTATCGGATCTCCACCAGACAGGTGTACTAGTTCAGCCGCAGGACTATCGGATCTCCACCAGACAGGTGTACTAGTTCACCTCCAGGGTCATCGGTCTTCACCAGACAGGTGTACTAGTTCACCCCTGGAGTCATCGGTTTCCACCAGACAGGTGTAGTAGTTCACCTCCAGGACCGTCGGATCTCTATCAGACCTGTACTGCTTCAGCCGCAGGACTATCGGATCTCCACCAGACAGGTGTACTAGTTCATCTCCAGGGCCATCGGATCTCCACCAGACCTCTACTGTTTTAGCCGCAGGACTATCGGATCTCCTCTAGACAGGTGTACTGGTTCAGCAGCAGGGCCGTCGGATCTCTACCAGACCAGTACTAGTTCATGCACGGGGCCATCGGATCTCCACTATACCTGCACTAGTTAACCACCAGGACTATCGGGATCTCTACCAGACCTGTACTAGTTCAGCCGCAGGACTATCGGATCTCCACCAGACCTGTACTAGTTCTCAACAGACCACCGCTCTTTTAAGGCCACTTTTCTACAGCCCCCTCTCGTCTCCATCACCATGTGCAATAATCAGACACTAGCTAAGGACCACTCCTTTTGATCACCGTGTTACACTCTCTTTTACTCTCTCCGTAGTGAAATGAACCCCTCATCAAAGATCACTCTCTTCTAACACGGCATTTTTATGCTCTCTCCATAGTCAAGTGAAATTAACCTCTCAAAGGCCACTCTTCTCTCCCCCCCCCCCCCCCCCTCCCCGTTTTATACTTTCTTTTAAATTCAGGTTAAGGCGCCATTTCTACCTAGATTTCTGACAAAAATAATTTTTTTACCACACATGAATAAAACTATTGGTTTAGTTAATTGAAGTAATCTAGTTTTGTGTCGCGTTTACAGTTTTGCTCTATGTCAAAGCAGTCCTGAGATATTTGTTGTCACAGTGAGTAGGTGTGTGCTAAAAAACAACAACAACAGCTTCCGACACTTTTCCTGAAAATCGGCCTTTTGTTTTGGTTTTCCAATCATAACCTTGTCAATTTTAAAGTTACAGCCATAAAACTTTGCGTGCTACAAGTTTATACCAATAGCTTGGACATGCTTTCAGTAGTGTATGTGCAATCAAATGTTATGTGGAGCAAAACTGTAGGAAAAATACATGAACGTTTATGAGGCCATCATAATCACAATATTGGATTTTGTGACTTCATTGTGGAACAAAACCAAGATAATAGTCTTGTCTGTATTTGGTTCAAACAGAAATCCTCAGTCGTTTCGAAATTAGTAAATAATCCATACATAGTACATGGTTTTCCAGAATGTGTTCATGTGTGTATGCTAATTAAAATATTTTGTGACTTAATTATTAGTTCCTACTAAAACTGAATATTGTATTTACAAAAGTAGATCGTTAGCTTCATTTCAGCTGTTGTTATTTAGTTGTAGAACTATTAAATACAGTAAACACCATCCGTGTGGTAGAACTGATAATTAACCTCCTGCCGAAGACCTACCCCTCTTTTAAGAAGCACATTTTCTTTTACACTCTCCCTTTCATAGTCAAGTTAATTAAATGCCCTCACCGCCACCGCCAGAAAGACTTCTCTTCTTTCAACGCCACATGCGTACGTACAGTGCAGTGTAAATGAACTCATCGTCAAAGATTACCCCTCATTTAACTCGAGATCCCGTTGTGTTGGGTTTTGTTGTTGTTGTTTTTGGTCTTTCTTTTGGCAGGGGTTTAATTCTGCCTAGGCACCTATACATGGCTTAATCTGACGTGCAGAACGGAAGTAAGCCTCTCTTTTTTTTTTCTTTTTCTTTTTTTTCTTTTTTTCGGGGTGGGGGTGGGGGGGTTTACCCCCCACCCCCTTTCTTCTTTTTTCTTCGAGACCTATCTGTGACCTGGAGGTTAAGATAGTGTTAATGAAAATGTGTGAACAAGTAGCTTCAAGGACGCTATTACAACGCAAGGAATAGTAATAGATCTCACAAACTATTTGCTTTGTCGTGTGTGTGTGTGTGTGTGTGTGTGTGTGTGTGTGTGTGTGTGTGTGTGTGTGTGTGTGTGTGTGTGTGTGTGTGTGTACGCGCATGATGCAATTTGTGACTATCGAGTATACGTGATCAAAAGTTCACTTCTCAGAACACTTCAAGGTAGTGCTACCATTGGTATCAGCTTCATTCCATCTCGTATCACTTCAAGGTAGTGCTACCATTAGTATCAGCTTCATTCTATCTCAAATCACTTCAAGGTAAGTGCTACCCTTTGATATCAGCTTCATTCCATCTCAAATCACTTCAAGGCAGTGCTACCCTTTGATATCAGCTTCATTCCACCTCAAATCACTTCAAGGTAGTGCTACCCATTAATATCAGCTTCATTCCATCTCGTATCACTTAAAAGTAGTGCTACCCTTTGATATGAGCTTCATTCCGTCTCAAATCACTTCAAGGTAGTGCTACCTTTTGATATCGGCTTCATTCATTCTCAAATCACTTCAAGGTAGTGCTACCCTTTGATATTGGCTTCATTCCATCTGAAATCACTTCAAGGTAGTGCTACCCTTTGATATCAGCTTCATTCCATCTGAAATCACTTCAAGGCAGTGCTACCCTTTGATATCAGCTTCATTCCATCTCTATCGCTTTTAAGTGGTGCTACCATTGGTATCAGCTTCATTGCATATCACATCACTTCAAGGAAGCACCATGCAGAATCAGAAAGATGAACCTACAATTAGCATTTGGTTTCAGTATGTTATTGTTTTGTTGTTGTTGTTGTTTTTCTTATCAAATTCAAAATATTTATGACTGCTACATATTTTGAGTACTTCGGTCATCAGCATAATACATGTGTTTTTATTGCTTGCAATGACGGATGTATCAGGGGAAATAATCACAATTTTCAAATATACAAATAAGTAACTTGATGCTTTACGCCCAGTCAGCCAGTACGGTTATGTCAGGGTGAAGACAGTATGACAGTCCGTAGCCTTGGGCATGGCAGCGATCTGGATTTGTACCGTAACCTGTAATGTATTTGGCTGATTTACACAATCGATTGGTTTGTTGTTGTTGGTGTTGTGATTCCACCTTCAGGCCATGTATAAGTCACATACATTTCATCAGCTTCAGAAATATTCAGTTGAAAGTGTGCTCTCTTTTTTTTCTTTCTCTCTCTCCAGCATGTTGCACAATGGTATTCGAACATTGTGCGAATGTTACATATTTATACTATTAACGCACACAATCATACAGGTATTATACTAACAAGGTCAAATGCAAAATTATGAAACAAATCATGCTTAAAGCATCATGGATTGTTTTATTTTTCAGTAAAACGAATGGCATATCCCGCAGAGAGAGAGAGAGAGAGAGAGAGAGAGAGAGAGAGAGAGAGAGAGAGAGAGAGGGTTGGGGGAGAGTGAGAGTGTATGATTTTATTGCCGACATTTCTTGCCTAATGATATCATTCAATTTATCATATATTACATATATCGTTCATAACTGAACTATCTGTGCAATAAAATAATATGTGCAAAACGGATCCTAAGAGACCATTTCGTAAAAGGCTTCTTCTTCCTCTTCTTCAGGACGTTTTCATTCAAGTAAAACATTTTACATCATTTTAAAACCTGCAACTCCCCCCCCCCCCACCCCATAAACAAACAAATAAAACAACAACTGAACAAAAACAGTCGAAATACTCTAAATGCTAAAAATTATGTTGCTTTCAAAATGAAAGTCATGCTTTTTGAAAAATCAGTGACAATGCTTTAAAAAAAAGTTGTTTTTTGTATACATTCTTCATTCGAAGCAGTTTTTCAGTGCTATCAACTGAAATGTTGACAAACCACTTCAATAGTTAGTAATTGGATTTTAACGTGCTGTCAACCACACAGAGTCAGCGGAGGACAATCAAACTCAGTCATAAGCAAACATACACTTTAAAACCTCCCATATAAAATATACACATTAATTTGGATTTGCAGATTACACAACTTTTCTCGTAATTATGTAACCCCTTTTTAAAGTCAAATCTACAAAATACATCCACGAATTAATTCAAATATAAAACAATACATACATACACAAAAATCTGAAACAGAATGACTGCTAGAGTTCTAAAACAAGATCCAAACCCAAAACGGTTCAAACGAACGTTTATTTATTTTAACACGGGCACTCAGTATTTTCGGGGAAATCTCCTTTATCAATTGGATTGTTATGCCAACAATCTTCCAAGCACAGAAGAAGCTGTAAAAACTAAAACAAAACAAGATAAGTCTATTTCTTTCATTTTTCATCGTTTTTGACCGTTTATCTGTTGTTTAAGTGTCGTTTTGGGGCTTGATAGAGGGGCTTTCCCCGACAATTTGCATACTGTGTGTCCGTGTTAAATAAGCGTTCGTTTGAACCTTTTTGTGTTTGGATCTTAACATACATGCACACACATCCATTTTCGATGAGTTATAATCCCGTCGATATTAAATCCCTTCTTAATAGTATTAAAAAAATTAAAATTAAAAGGAAGTGCAATCTAGGACATTCTGGCATCGTCGACCAGTCTGTCTGACTTATCGCTACCAGATTAAAGAAGAAGAAAAAAAGCAGTCTGGATTTAGGGGTAAAACTGTCCAAGCAGTCCGGACTTAGATGTGTGTAAAACATTGAAATTACACAAGATTTTATTTTTAGCTCATCATGGAAATCCCTAGGGGATTTAATCTTGTCTTCAGGGGCCCTGTAAGGGGATCGAGACTATGCCGAAATTCCCCGTGCAAGGCCTCTGAAGACAAAAATGCTCGAGGGATTCCCAAGATGAGTTAATGAGTAAAATGTTGTGCAAGATATTTAGCACAGTCTTAATAAACTGTCGTCCCGGAAACAGTTAAAAGTTTCAAAGTCGTATCCAAAGGACTGGCATGTTGTCGTGGAAACTATGTGTTTCATTGAACGATGGATGATGTTCTCTCTCGAACCCGCTTCAGTATCGCGCCTGGCTTTTCAGTCGGACATTCTACCAACTGAGCTATCAGGCCTTGCCTCTGTTTCTCAAGGAAGTACCTGGCAAGCGGCGTGGACCATGCGGGTGAATTTTTAGTCGTGCCTTTCTGACAGTGTTGAATAAGAGTAACAGGACTGGGTAATTTGTGACCGGTTTGTTCGTTCTTTGATTCTGAATGTCCTAGGATGTCGGACGACATAACTGTGACCGGTGTAGTGCAGTGCATTATATGGATGGTAGGTGTGGGTGGTGGTCAGATGTGTGTTCGTGTGTGTTTGTGTAAGTGTGAGCGTGCGTGTGCGCGCTCTTGTGCGTGTGTGTGTGTGTGTGTGTGTGTGTGTGTGTGTGTGTGTGTGTGTGTGTGTGTGTGTGTGTGTGCGTGCGTGCGCGTTAAATTCCTAATTTTCTCCCTTTCTTCTTTTGGTTTATACTGCTCATTGTACAGCGTATTGAGCTTATTGAGGAGTAGGCAGTTCCAGAACCTTCTCAGCATTATTATTCATCATCACTAATATTATTATATCTCAGCCATGCCATATCTCTCTACATTACATCTCATGCAATGTCCCCTTTTCCTTTGAACTGCTGGAAGACAAATTCACTACAATCATCCCGACGGCTGGCCAACAGGCAGGCCCACAGTACTGGTTCCATGTCCTCTACAATGTGACGTCATCGGCTATGACCTCCGCTTCTGTCTGAGGACACGGCGCAAGATCTTGCCGCTGGCAGTCTTGGGGATGGAGTCCATTACCTCTATCCCCCCGCGTAGCTTCTTGTAGTGGGCGACCTTGCCTGCAACACGTGCAACACGGTTTAGACGTCATTTGTTGTGACTGGTAAATGACGAGGGTTGGCAGAGAACCAGGACATGGTTCTGGTAGCTTCTTGTCTGGCGTGTCTCTGTCTTTTTGTCTTTAACAACAGTAACTAATCGTAATAACTTACAAAACTTA
>OY757548.1:4808845-4823845 GCA_963584105.1 Alviniconcha strummeri
ATTCGAGGCATAAATTCTCCTGATCCACGCGTATAGTCGCGGTATAGTATGCTGCTTCATATTTTTAAAATTCGTACCAAAAATCGTTTTTCTGTCAAATCTGAAAAGGCGCTGAGTTCCTTTAACGTTGTGTTTTTCTTGGACATAAACATTGTCTCCACGTTGAATTATCATGCGTTTAGTTTGAATTCTGTTTGTTTTACCTGTTACATTGATGGTATGTTTCACAGTAAATTTCCGGCCTTTGACAGGACAATCAGAATTATCTTACTTATGCGATGAAATGTTAGAACTTTGCTACGATTGGGAGCATTCCGACATCGAGTTTTACTACCCAGTTGTAACATTTTAGCGACTTTGACCACACTTCAAGGTTACAGCATCATCAGCCATTTGCGATCTATCGGCAAAATTGTACGGTTGTACATTTTAGACCCTTATCCTTTCCTGCCAGTTCAAACCGGCGTTTTATGGTTGAGTGACTAGTTCAGTCAAGCGTATTATGCTTATGTTGAATTTGTATTCAGGTGATTTAGCTTATTGATTTCGGTCTGTCTCAGCAAGAACCGGAAAAATAAGTTTGCTTTTTCTTGGACATCGTTTCAGCGAGTTGTGTAGTTGTGCCAGCGAACTGATTTGCTAAGTATACCATGCCCAGGGAAACTAAGGGAAACCACTCTTCAATAGTTCCATTACATTTACACACAACTAGTGTCCCTTTAAGCAATGCAATCGCTTTAGACCTATGTAACCGAGTGTATTGTTTGTGTTTCGGGCTATGACCATTTAACCTTTCTTTCCTGTCCTTTTCCTTTTTGATTGGGTGGGAGTTTTATGGCCCCAATTATCTAAAGTGTTAAAAACTTGTGCGCTGGGCCCGCCGCGGGGATAGCTCAGTGGTTAGAGCGCCGGACTCGTGATTGAAAGGTCGCGGGTTCGAATCCCTGCTGGAACGGCGGGAGAATTTTCTTCTCCAGGGTCGACTTTCTGTGCTGACTCTTATTTCGGTATCCGTTCCACCCCCGTGTTACTACAGTAGCACGTAAAAAATCCCGGTCATTCTGCCAAAAGTGCAGGTGGCAGGTTACAGCTAAACACGCATACACCTTACGTATCAGTGTGGCTTTTATTGAACCGTGCTTCGGCATTGGTCACAACTTGTCCCTAATATGTCAAATGACATCTGAGGACATTAAGCATCAACCCATCATCATCATCGAGACGGAACCTTTTTTCTTTTTCTTTTTACCCGGGGTGGATGCGTCTCCATATTTACGTGCTTGCTTGGGCGCTAAGGTGATGTGGGGCTTCATGTCCTCGGATGTCGGGTTGACATATTAGGGACAAACTGTAAGAAACTCTTAAAATTAAAGGTTAGTGGGGGGAGGGGGGGGGGTGAGAGAGTCGCTTTGGCTTCCGTACGTGTAACCATGTCCGGAGGGCAGCAAGGCGCCTACTGTTGGATAAAAAAATACATTTTGTCGTCGGGGATACATTTCACTGCGGATAAAAAACGACGACCACCTGCTCACAGCTGTAGATGGGCCTATAATGAGGGCAGCATACATTAAAACTGTTAATCCATTCAGCTTTTGTTAAAGGAAGAAACCTTGTTAAAGGAAGAACCCTTAAAAAGCTGATTATGGTTTAGAGATTCTTCTCCCCAGCCACGCAGCCGGGGAGCGACGCAGTCGGTCGCCATTCCAGTTTCAACATGCGTGACATGTTCTGGGCGACAACGACGCGCCTGCTACTGTTTAAAAATCCATTGTTCGGACAGAAGTCTATTTTCAGTTAAAAGGAGACAAAAAGTCTCGTGGCCTTAAAAACTTAGGCATATAAATTGCAAAAATCGCAGTTGAAAAAAAGGAGACAAAAAATCTCGTGGCTGTGAAAAGCAACAGCCACATAGGCATTTGGATATTGATACTATGCAAAAGTCGCATAGTAATCTTACATAGGTTAGTAACATATTATGGGGTTTGTTATTATTTAAGGAGAGAAGAGTAAGGCACTTGCCGCGCTGGGGCGTTGGAGCGTTGGTCACGCGCGGCAAGCACGGCGGAGGGTTAGCGGTGTTCAGGGAGCTGAACGCAGCGCTTCCTCCACTGAGCCCTGTCGTCAGTGGGGGTCACCCTTCGCTTCCCCCAACCCCGGGGACGGACCCCGGCAGTTCACGGGGGAGCGGTGGGTGACGCAATGCGGACGTCACGGGGTGTCCCTCATTCTACAGGCAGGCTGCCATGAGACAGCTGTAGATCAGTTTGGCGGCGGCACGGAGAAGGCTCCAACCCTCTCGCTGGTGACGCACTGCCAGGCTTTGGATGCACAGGGGGAGTCCCAGGCTGATGAGCTTATCAGACAGGGGTTTAACCTGATCTGTGCAGTTTATACATTTGAATAATATATGATAAAAGGACACTGGCTCACCGCATACACAGGGTGTGGGCACAAACATGACCCTCCACCAGTCCATGTGTATCCGGTGCATGATGCGTGCAAGGTGTGTCGGCACTCCAGGGAAGAAGATTCCGTCCCTGCAGGGGGAGGTCCGATCGGCCCAGTCTCTGGCTAGTGCCTGGGTGCGAAACTCCTCCCCCCACTGTCTCCACACCTGTACAGTTAGCCTGGAATAAATATCGGCCAGGCCGAGGTCGAGGTTGACTGCCGCCGACTCGGTTCCCTGGGCCCCTCTCTTCGCTGCCCTGTCAGCCTTCTCGTTGCCGGAGAGACTGACGTGTGCTGGCACCCACTGGAAGCGTACCTCCGTACCGCGGGTGATCAGTTGGTGTGTCGTGGTCACGATCTCGCTCACCAGATCCTCCCGTGCGTTGGCAGAGTTGGATCCGATGGAGGAGAGCGCGGCCTTGGAGTCGCTACAGATGACTATGGCTGACGGCGGGGTATGGATGGCGCTCATATGTTGTAGTGCCATCAGAATGGCCACCAGCTCAGCCGTGTAGACCGACACGGCTGGTAGAGAGAACGAGTGGGTCATGTTGTTGAACTCGGGAACAACAAATGCGGCACCTGCCGCGCCGTCATCCAACACAGACCCATCGGTGTAGATCTCTAAGAAGTTCTTGTAGTTCCTTTCCAGGAACTCGTTGGCTACAAACTTCGCCACAAGCGGGTTCTCCTCCTTTCTCAGGTTCCCCATGCCCACCTGGACGTTCGCTCTCTCCATCAACCAGGGAGGGTAAGGATGAATGGGCCTCTCAGCCACCCGGGCCCCATCCACCCCCGCTCCTCGAACCAGGTCGCGGATTGAATCGCAGATGGATGAGCTGAGCCGTCCCTGGGATGGGCCTCGAAAGGACTCTTCTACTTCCTGCGCTGTTGAGTTGGACACTGTCTGGCAGCGGAACTTGTACTTGGCTGCACTAAGCTGGATGTGCTGCCCCAACGGCAGCACACCCGCTTCCCTATACACCAGACTGTGGGGCGCAGACTGCGGTAGCCCGAGGGCTATCCGCAGTCCGTGTACCTCAATCCGGGTGAGACGGGCCAGGCCCGTGTCGGTGATGTGCGGCATGGCCTCCAGGCCGTAGGTCAGTCGCGAGCGCACCAGGCACCGCACCAGACTGACGAGGGTCTTTGGAGAGTTAGCCCAGGGCTGCGCGCTGAGGGCTTTGATGAGGTTGAGGGCGCGAGAAGCGTTCCTCGCGTTGTTGTCCACCTGTAAATTGGTCCGCCCTTGGCGACTGAAGCTCACGCCCAGGTACTTGACGTTCTTGGAAGCGAAGATACATTCATCGTTGATCCTGACATGTAGATTCCTATTGAGGAGATTGTTTGTGTGGAACGGGATGAATACAGTTTTGGGGATGGACAAGGTAAACCCGTTCTCCCTCATAAACCGTACCACCCCGTCCACCGCCGCCTGAAACAATTTCATGAACCTTTTGACCGTGGTGCTCTTCTCCAGGAACAGACGCCGGATGTGTGTGTCCAACCATATAGCCAAGTCATCGGCGTACATGGTTATGACCACCTTCCCAGTCACTGCCCTGACGACGTCGTGGACCATGATGTTGAAGAGTAGCGGCGCAATGACAGAACCCTGTAGGACACCCATACTCACTGTTTTCACAGCGGACATGGCCCCTTTCCACCGGACCTGCATCGAGCGCCCGGATAGAAACGTCTTGATGTAGTCGTACATCTTACCAGAAATGCCTATTTTCTGGAGTTTCTGCAGAAGCTTGGCGTGCCAGACCTGGTCGTAGGCTCGAGAAACGTCGAAGAAGCAAGACAAGAGGACCTTCCTCTTCCCTAACGCCCTCCCGACGTGTTCTCCCAGCTTTACCAGATGATCCGTGACACCCCGCCCCCGTCGGAAGCCGGCCTGACACGCAGGAAAGACTTTCTTGGACTCACGTAATAGTCGCAAAAACGGACAATTTGTACAAACACATGAAAGGTTAAAAAGAACGGTCATGAAAGGTTAAAAAGAACGGTCATGAAAGGTTAAAAAGAACGGTCATTTAATTTCACAAAACATAGCGTGCCAAACTCCGGGGTAAGCCTCTTTTACGAGCGACAAACAACACTTAAACAACACTTTGGTAGAACAGATTCAAACTCCCGAGTTGACGATAATGATGATGATGGTGATGATGATGATAACATAATAATAACTATGATGATGATGATGATAGCTTTTGTAGAACACACTTTCAATAGCTAGGACGACGTTGCTCTGTGCCCTTTTTACAAATGGGGGGTGGGGGGGGGGATGGGGGAGGGGGACCCGGTATACCATTCTAGCACAGAAATAAACCTAATTACGTAAAAAGATGATGATGATGATGATGATGATGATGATGATGATGATGCTGATGATGATAGCACATAATTCATCACTTCCAAAATGCCGCTGTCCCTGTCAGAAGAGGACACGTTTGCTTTCATCGGAATGCAAAACTGATTATTTCTACGGCTGCGATTTCGTCGTCGTCATCTGAATCGTTTTTACAAGACGGAAACTCCGGACCAGTCGATTGTTCTAGAAGTCATGCAGAGTGGCTCTATCGGCCGTTGTTGACCGCGATGCTGTACTCTCGTGCCACTCCTACATGACAAGCACACGGTGCCGGTCACTGGGCAAGTGAAGCTAGCCTAATTCTCTGCGTGTGCGGGGATTATATTGACAGGCAGGGGGAAATGTGCTGAAAGGAACTTTATGCCTAGAAAAGTGCGTCTAGCTCATAATCAAAACCAAGCAACCATGCAATCACCCGGCCACTATCCATTTGAAGCTAAAACAGTCCGATTGTGACCGAAAACGTGGGGATATGCATTGCAAGAACTTAATACAACGAGCGAGTCTGTATGATGAAATGTTCATATAGTGTTGGCGACGGTGCAACGCGATATCCGGATAATTTGAAACAGTCATATCAGCTCTTTGCTGAAAATTATAACCCGAACATTACTCGCTGCTATTTTTTTCTTCTCCCAACCGACAACCAAATCATTTTTCATGACTGGCTTCTGACGCAGGGGGGTTGATTCCATCTGTCTAGACGGGGGACCAGAAACGCTCTGTCACAAAAGTGCTCGATAGCACCGGTTGTAAGGATTTCCTGAGCAAATCGCATTACCATTGTTCCATCTGCGTTGTACATTTCTCACGTTTTAAATGGGTCTTTCAGTCACAATCTTTGGCTTAAAAAGAAAAAGGAAAAAATCGGCTATGAAATAAATATATGTTAATGACTGGCATAATATAAAGATGTAGCTACCTTACAACACGGAACAAGCACGATACAATGAAGAAGACCAGAAAGCAGGTTTGAAAAACTGACGCTGGTGTGTACAGAAACCCCCCGCTCCCCCCCCCCCCCTCCCCACGCACCACGTCCCCCCCCCCCCCACACACACACACACACAACACAGAGGAACAGAAAGATTATCACCTGAAACAGACATTGCATGATGACGTAGTGCACATTAAATATTAATAACTAGTAGACAGTTATGCTCTGCTAGTCTGTAACAGTAACATGCTGTAACGCTTTGAGTAACTTGACGAGGCTGGAGCTGGTCAGTTTGTGACTGACTTCCTCCCGCTCACGGCATGGACCCAGGTGCCACCCGTGTCACTATCCATCTCGTTGTGTGCTTAAGTGGAACTGCTGTAACGATTATCTCACGCTTCCTGTTTAGTTAAGAATGAGCCTGGTAATCCACATTCTTCACTGTTACTTTATTGTATACTTCATTATACTGAGAGTACATCAGTTAATTGACTGGCCGTCTCTTGTATACTCACCGTGACTCTGTGAGGTACAGGTTTTAAGTGTAAGTCAAGCACACGATTTATGTGCTTGATTATTAATCATTTTGTCATGCATTATAGTAACCTTCAGGTAAACTACATGGTTACTGTATTTATTAGATTAGTAATGGCTGTTGTTTATACTTTACATTTGCTTTCATGTTCTAAATGTTTTGTTTGCTTGTGTCTTTTCTAAAACAGACACTGTTTCCTGGTTGGTTGGTGTACAAATAAAAGTTATGTTATAGCAACCTCTGACTTGTGACTCTTCATCCATGCTTCCAACCTGCTTCCCCTCAACTCCCCATCCCCACTCCCCTACATTAACATTAGTTTTTCTTTTAAAAAAATATTTAAAAATTGATTGAACAACCAAAGAGCTCAGTCAGATGAAAATGTATGCACAATTTCTACGTTGACATGCCACTTGCGTCTGCAACTGACCTGTAATATATATCTAAATGTGTCCTGAGGTGACCCTGTGTGGCTGACAAGACCGTAAGATCCAATTACTAACTAATTACCTAACGCCACAGACGTAAATGATTCCTCTTTCTGGTTGTCGTTTTTAGTTAAATAATTTGATGGAATCGCCTAATACCGCAACCGCTGGCCCAATATAACTCCCGACCCGTCAATGGTGTCCCCACGAAGACAAACACTGTTTTGATCAGCCTAACAACACCCACTGGAAGTGTATTGTTCACGGAAGTAGAGGAGCGTGTTGCCCCGTTTCGCTCCGCTAATCATCAAAGTCTACCAGCTCTTTCACGCGCGTCAGTCCCTGGGGAAAAAAAACAATGACGTCCTTCACTTTACAGCCTGTCAAACTGTCCCTGACAGAACAGGTTGGGCTAGCCCGTTTCCTTGCTGGCTGAAGAGAGCCAGTCTGTTTTGTCAGGAGCAGTTTGATAGTCACGTCACTGCGGCTCTGGTTGGCTGAAATGTCTGTGACATTTTGGTTGGTTGGCCTTCAAGCTTCTTTTCTGCTTCGCGTGCTTGTTTTGAAAACTTAGTTCGAAAGATGGTTTGCATTGTCATAATTACTTAGAAAAGCGTTCTTTTTCATCTTGTTGCGTGTTTTGATCAATTTTAATCAGATCATACAGGTATATAAACAGCTATCACAATAAATCTGTGGTGAAGTCTTGGAGAATGCTTCTAGCAGACCCAGCGAGCAGACAGGTTACAGGAACAGGCCATGACTGCATCAAATCCGATAGGCTACAGGAACAGGCCATGACTGCATCAAATCCGATAGGCTACAGGAACAGGCCATGACTGCATCAAATCCGATAGGCTACAGGAACAGGCCATGACTGCATCAAATCCGATAGACTACAGGAACAGGCCATGACTGCCTCAAATCCGATAGGCTACAGGAACAGGCCATGACTGCATCATATCTGATAGGCTATAGGAACAGGCCATGATTGCATCAAATCAGACAGGATAGAGCACAGACTCTGTAAGCTCTGGAAATCACGAGGGGACGTCACTACGTTGGAAAAGCCAGCAAATAATCAACACGTCTTAATTTGTGTCTATCCGACATTCGTCACGGTTGCTCAGTAAATAAAGGGAAACCACACTATGCTTAATCACGACAAAGAAAACTGAAAAACACGCCGTGACAATAAACATTAGTCTTTAGCCCACATGTAGGGGAGACCGGGTGACCATGAGCCACTGTGTGTGTGTGTGTCTATCTATCTATCTATCTATCTATATATATATATATATATATATAGATAGAGAGAGAGAGAGAGAGAGAGAGAGAGAGAGAGAGAGAGAGAGAGAGAGAGAGAGAGAGGGGGGGGGAGGGAAAAAAGAAAGAAAAAAAAAAGACACCATATAATCGAATAGTAGGATAAAAGCAGCCGTGCAGAATAAATGAGACCGTTTTTTGTTTTTTTTGTTTTGTGTGTGTGTGTGTGTGTGTGTGTGTGTGTGTGTGTGTGTGTGTGTGTGTGTGTGTGTGTGTGTGTGTGTGTGTGTGTGGTTTTGTTTTAATCACACCGTCAAGCGCGAGTAATTCTTTGCATGGATTTTCGGTCTTTGGGAACAACACCCCGAAATAATAGAATGCTCTGAAGAAATCAATGCGGCAGAAATCAATGCGGCAGACGACATTCGGCTCAATTTCGGAATTTCGGAATTTCGAAACGGGTCGGAATTTCGAAACCTGTCTGTATTCATTACCAATAAGCACTTTTGCAGCCTTATTTTTTTCTTCCACCCTGCTAAAAATGCTGTAATCAGCCAGTTACTTACAGTGTCAAAACAGTCAGTGTTTTTGACATGCACATTTCTGCTCTTTGCTAGATTCTTGTCTAACCTCTCAAACAGAACTCAGACTGTAACTGTCAAAAGATGTAGCTCTGCCCCAGTGCCCGTATGCTGTGGAGTCACACAGGGATATGTTCTGGGACCTGTTTTCTTTGTTCAGTATAGAGCATCCCTCATCGTTCTTTTGCTGATGCTGCAAAAATATGCCCCACCACAACAGCTTGATGGACTCATCCTGTCCATGCATGAGTGCATCCAGGAAGTTAAAGGCTTGGATGACACACAACAAAACCGAAACTAAACGATGACAAGACGGAAGCGTTGATCATACTGCACCCAGAATTTCGAACTCCACATCTTTTCCCGACACTCTTGCTGTAGGAAACTCAACAGTCCGTTTTTCTCACTCAGCTAAAAATCTTGGGCTTACGTTTGACGTGCACTTGACTATGGCTGCACATGTAGTTATATAACCTGATCCGAACTGCATCGTATCAGCTAAATATGCCATTACCTCTTTGTTCAAGCCACCAAAACTCTTGTTTCCGCTTTCTTTCTTTCACTACTGGACCGCTGTAATTCCCTCCTCTCTGGATGCCCTCAGTACCCGGAATATTTGTTGTGTTTTGTCACACTAAATAGCGTTCTTTTACCATTTCATGTGTTTGGATCTTGTTTTTAGAACGCCAGCAGTCATTCTTGTTTCAGACATTTTAATTCAGTTTACATCCGCAGGTAGTCGCTACCTGTGTGGTGTCGCGGTCACCTTGTATGGGTGCATTTGTCTTCCATTTTCATTTCAAGGTCTGGGTTCATTAAACAAAAAAAGCAAAAAAAACAAACAAACAAAAAGCTTGAATTTATTATTATTTAGCGGATATCTGTGAAGAGCGCACCGAATTTTCGGGGATTCTTTGGATCTTATCCTATGGAGGGATACATTATTATAATAGAGATATATATTGTAAGTGAAGAATGACTACACTAACAGTTTCTAATGTAGATATGTAATATATATCCACATTAGGAACTCTTAATCATTACACAGTAACTGCAAAATGGCTAAGTTCCTTTTTTGTTTGTTTGTTTGTTTGTTTCAGTGTTGCCTTACGTCCACAGAAACCGTCAGGCTGATTAGGGACGGGGAGTCCAGAACGGCCACCTCGACTTTCACACCGCTCCTGCGGAGCTCTGTCAAGTTCCTAATGTGGATATATATTTCTCCACATTAGGAACTCTTAGTCAGAGCTCAGGATCTGTGTGAAAGTCGAAGTGGCCGTCCTGGGCTCCCGTCCTTAATAAGCTTCCGGTTTGTGTAGACGTAAAGCAATATTTGAACCATGCTTACGCTTATTGTCCCTAATATGTCAACCCGACATCCGAGGACATTAAGCTCTACATCATCATCAACTCTTATTTAGAGCTCAGGAGCTGTGAGAAAGGCGAGGTGGACGTCCTAAGTTCCTGTCCCTAATAAACCTACGGTTTCTGTGGACTAAGCAACACTCAACCAACTCTTAGTCATTCTGCACTTAGGAGCGTGAGGAAAAGGAGCTAACGTGTCGCCGAACTCTGACGAACAGACGCGGTTAGCTTCTCAGAGGGGGTGCTCAGGAAACTGGCGGTGATTCAGCAGTTTCTCACGCTCCCCATTAGAGCATGCTCACGGGAAGTTTTCGTTTGAAGCAATCACCGGTAGAAAGTCAACGAAGCGTGTTCAGCGACGCCATCTGGACTGTACGGCTGAAAAGACTGAATGAGCCTTCTTTGCTTCTCTCGGCACTAGTGAGTATTTATTTATTCAGTTATCCCACAGTGCCTTCTAAGAAACAGACCCACTGCGTGCAATCAGCCGACCGGAAGTGTTCTTACTTAAACGAGCGTCATCTTTCCCAGGAGCAGTGTGGACAGATCAAACTGCAACTCACACCTCCATCAACAACTGCTGGCCGTAAGTCCATCACCCGAGTGAGAAACCAACTGCTGGTGGTCATCTGGCTTTACGCCCACAGAAACCACATGGTTCATGCTTGATGCCGTCGACGACCGCCATTGCTACAAAGATGAAGGGAAGTGCTGACAAGCCTGCACATGCGCATTTACGCTGTTTTAGCATAATTAATAATTATGCCAACATAATTGTAATTATGTACTTTTGACGCAAGTAGGCCGTTAGAAGCAGCACGAAAAGCACACACTCTTATGTGCACATAATTACTAGTTATGTTAAGATAAGGATTAATTATATGATTCTGACGAAAGTAAGCCGTTAACTGTGAGTCGTAAGACAAAATGAGTAATTATGTGCAGACAACTGTAATTATATGCAGATAATTAGTAATTTTGTCTTTTGACGCTAGCAAGTCGCCATACAAACCGGCTCACATTGCAGGTGAGCGCATCGCTGCATGGCTTAATTATTAGATAACAATGATGACAGTTGTGCCTAGTAACGCTAGACTTGTTCAACGACGAGCTGTCTCGGGACAGGTACTGGCTGGGGCAGAATTCCCACGAAGATGGAGAACAGGGAAACGATACCCAAAGCTACACTGTCTGCCACCACCAAAATGATTCTGCATTTTGTCTGCCACTGGTTGGTGGGGCGGGACTGGGTGTCAAATTCACAAGAGTGTCCTTCAACCACAACTGACGTTTCATGCATTCTTATGCAGAGCACGGTTTCCGAAATGTATATTATTTTGTGGCCAGCGTAACTGTGATCGCCAATATTTTCGAAATTGGTCTTTGATGGAAATTTGACCAACAGTACATCTATTTTGGCAAAATATCTGTTTAACCGATTGAATTTAAACACCTACAAAAACAAACAAACAAGCAAACACACAACACACACACACACACACACACACACACACACACACACACACACACACACACACACAATTAGTATTATATAAAAAAACAAAAACTAAAACAAAACCTTGGTATTAAATAATCATAACAAAATAATTATTGTACATTATTAGTTTTAGGACAAACTCCACACACACACACACACACACACACACACACACACACACACACACACACACACACACAGAGGAAAAACGATCGAGACAAGGAAGCACCCCTTCTGAGGAGTGAATCAAGATGAAGAAAAAGAAGGAAGAAGATGATGGAGAAAAAACGAAAGAAAAAGAAAGAAAAAAAAAGAGAAAAAAACGAGTACGGTACTCGGACACATGAAAGTGAAAACAATTGCAGAAAACGTGCTAGCACAAACACCAAATAAGACGGACGCTGGCATAGGTCTGGTACCCTGTGAGCTGTGATCCTGTGAACCAACGACACAGAGAACTGCTGTCTTTTTGGAAGCGGCGATAGCTGGCAGAACAAATCCATCATCGTCATCAACAACAACCGCAACAGCAACAAATGTCAGCAGGTAAATCTTTCAAACACGCAGGCACCGTCAGTTTGCGAAGCATTCCCTCCCGGCGACATGTCAACACCTGTAGCCTTGAGGTTTTAATTTCCATGACAAGCTCGATTTTCACGTGCACGGCCCTTAACTGGCGTAATGCATGACTGAGTTGCCCCAAGATTACAGCCCCTCCGTCTTTTGTCTGCCTCTCGATGCCCTGGTGGACACGTTGAACCGACAAATGGCCTTTTTGAGCGGCCTTGCTCCTTCGGTCTCACCACTGTAACGACGCACCAGAAAGGCACTAGTATCGCCGTCGGCAGTCAGGCGTTTAAATTGCTTAAAGGGGAACTGAAAAAAAGCATCACGAGAGTCGGTCAACCCTAGCAGAAAGGCGGTAGGCTGGTAAGCAGAGGAAAATCGGTTCGATTTCGCTTTGGCTCTGCTTTCTCTTCAAAGGTTTTGGTCCGTGGACACTGTCTTGTGACATTGTCCCTTACAAATAATGAAATATTAAATGGCTCTCATCGCTGCCCATCTTAATGCAGGAGTCAGTCAGGTGATGACAGAGTAGCGTTCTTCTTCTTCTTCTCATCATTTTAATAGTCTCCCTCTTCCCCAACCTCCCAGGATTTCGGTCCCCGCCATTACCTTTTCGTAGACAACTCTGCGTTAAAGATGTCTAACCAAGTAACCAAGAAGCACCACGGGCCCTGTCAACAGGAATATAATACAATGAAGACACAGGCCAGTTCTTCGCTCGAATTCTCGTCCTGTTTGGTAAACTTCGACGTTTCAAAGTGGCGGTACAGACCCCGAGTGTTGGCATTTTTCGCCCAACAATCTGCTTCAAGGCCGACAGACGTGGTAAAGTATCAAACACATCAGGTGGCAACCTTTTCTTCTTTTTATTGGAGAGAGTTAACCAACACGAGGAGCTCAAAATCCGATTTAAAAAAATAATAAATCGCATAAGTATTACTAAACCAATCAGGTTACAAAAATCAAATAAAAAAATAAATAAAAATCGGCGTTTTTAGGTCAGTTTGCGTCCTCGATTTGGTTCTCCTTTAAAGAGCAATGTAATCGCAGTTCTCAGTCATTTCACTCCGACGCTTAATAAAAACAATAGGGAATTTCTAGAGCCCGTTCATAGACCCAAAGTGCTTTACAATTTAATAATGTGAAGAAAAATACAACGAATGATTTTGCTCTTAATTCTCCATTTTTTAAATTATTTTTTTAATCGCTTTTAAAACTAAAAGTACGTACTTCTCAGTCTTTTCAAGCACAAACTATAGCATTTCTTTCTCTTCGCCGTTATGTTTAAAACAACAATTTTCTCAATGTTTTTGCTGCAGAAAAACAACTACAACACAACACCTTTTTTCTTCTTCTGCAGTCGCATTTATTCTGGAATGCTGGAGCTTTCTGTTTTTCCCATTCATTTTTGTATTAATTGCAAGGTGATCTTTTCCACGCAGCTTAAAAATACCATACCTGCGTCTATAAATCTTAAAGGAACTAGCAGGCTCAAGACATCTTTTGTCGAAGAAGGCCGTCATTTCTCTAGCTGGTGAAAAAGCTCAAACTAAAACCTGAAAATCGAAGATCTTGTTTGAAAACTCTCCGTTGATTATATTTTCATTTTAAAATCCTGCAGGCGTCTGTAACGGTTAGCGTGACTCGACCGCAGAAAACTGTCAAATATCACAGCTGTAGTGATATCACAGCCTCTTTGATCTTGTTTCTCTAGCACACGGTTACTAATGACGCGGCGAGGGCAACAGGCTTGAACTGTGACATTTGTCGTCGTGTGTGGCCAACCTCTCTTAACAAGAATTTTATTATTGCTCGCTTCGCCTTGAACACTGACACCAGCAGCATCACCAAGGCTGCATTAGAATGCTGTTATGCGTTGCGTAGTTACGTGGGGATTATCGTCAGCCACGGTCAGATCTTTGAATATCAGTATACCCACCCTCCAGAAATGGAGATAAGCGCCCCCCCCCTCCCCCCCCCCCTCCCCCCAAGACGGTGTGTGGCTGCCCGTGTCGCAGAGTAATAAAAAACGTAACACACTCAAACCTCTCGCCCTATGCAATGCACTTGGTCGGCTGGTTTCAAGTTTTCACACTCAAATAAGCATATTGCTTTTGTGTTTCCTGTACTTATTTGTTGAGCTTATGAATATGATGAATGAAAGGTTTCATTGAATCGAAGAACACCACCACAATAGCAAAAACACTGCTCGCGAAATACAGATCAGAAAAGGATGCAAAACCAAGGCAAGCATTTCAAAACAAAATCCTTGATTTACAAATTTCATTTCGATCTCATCTACCTATGTATTCGACAAAGCTACCTCATTTTACGAGACTGATATATGTACACACGCTAATAATATTCCCACAGTTAAAGACACAGGCAAGAGAAACAACTAACAGTAAAATCAATACACTGGACGATACACTAAGCCAGGCTTAGACAGACAGCGGACCAATCACCACCCAGCAGGATTGAACGCTCTCAACATATGGGGCGGGCTCTTTGTATGCGGCAGGCACTGCAAGCAGGCAGACGACACAAGCCGTGATTGTTAAATTGATGCCTTTCGTTTGTTTGTGTACACGTTTCCAAAGCGAAAATGATCACGTTACTAACGACAGAACACTATGCGGATATATACGGTCTGAACCAGTGCCACGGCTCTGAAGGTAACTAAAGTCCTATGCAGTGCTGTCCAGACAATGCCTTTCTTGATGGGTGCATCAGAGCTGTTAACATTGGTTCTTATTTGGTCCTTATATCAAGGTAAGTAAAAACATATTTTGTTGTTGTTCTGCTTCACAAACGTTTTTAGATCGAGTCAAAAACCTTTAATCATCCCCCACAGGGCAGTTCAACTTAACTAATATAATGCTCATTAAAAAGAATGCCAAACATTTACGTTTAAGAAAATCATAAACAAGTTATACTGGACTAAAATCCATAATACAAATATAAAATATAAAATAAATTGTAAACGGGTGCGTACCCA
>OY757548.1:4826345-4831806 GCA_963584105.1 Alviniconcha strummeri
TTTATTTGAGCTGGAACAGAGTTCCAGCTGAATGCGCCCGGAACAGTAAACATGATGCTTAACGTCCACAGAAACCATAAGGCTTATTAGGGATGGGGAGAAGGGGGGAAAGGGTGTATGGAGGTAGGGGAAGAGGGAGATTACAGAATTATCGCTGCACTGTCACCACCAGAATGGCGCCTGTATTTAGGTGGGAAGCGACGAGAGCCATTTTGATGATTCGTTAATTGTGAGGAACAAAATCACAAGGCAGTGTCCACAAACCACAACCTTTTTGAAGAGAAAGGAGAGACGAAGCGGAATCGAACCAAGGCCTTTCTGCCTACCAGCCTATGACGCCTTACCGCTAGGCCAAACCAGCTCACAAATGCACCCGAGATGGAGAAGCTAGTTTTGAAAACAGCTCTATTCCGGGTTTGAGCCAAGTTATGGTTCGTGATGAAGAGCGAATATCTGAACAGACAAAAAGGGATGTGAGATACTGAGGTGCAAGGTTTCCGCATGCTTTGAATACTAGACAGAGAAGTCGAACTCGAATTCGAAACTTTTATTTTTAAAGGATTGTAGTTTCAGTCAAAACCTGTCCTTGCTAAGGTTGTGATGAATAAAAACAATTAAAAAATCTTTTTAGAAGGCATCGTTTATAAGAGAGAGAGAGAGAGAGAGAGAGAGAGAGAGAGAGAGAGAGAGAGAGAGAGAGAGAGAGACAACAGTTACTGTACAATAACTTTTCAGCTACGTGATAAGCAAAACGGGCTAGCTGTTGAATTAATGTTCCGTCAGCGTGTCTTCTTCCATCTAGTTTCCTACCTCAATGTTTCGAAGACTGACACTTTTAGTGCACACTGAGTTATTTTCGGTGTTTTTATCAACCACTGAGCTCTGACATGGATCGCAGGAGCTTTATTGTGCGTATGCTATATATATAATTATTATTTTTTGCATGCGTATGTGCACACGGTGGACCGCGGTTTTTATGAAGTCTCCTCCGAGCGACGTTTGTAGAGTCTGCACAGAATTTGACTCAGGAGAAATCTTAGAGCAGGGGTACAAAATCTGACACATAACGATCGCCCATCCACGTGATGAACATGCGTCCGATCATGATCAGCTTTTCGCTTTCGAGAGAGCGTGCCGTCACTCTGCAATGCCTAACAAATATACATGGGGTAGACTGCATAGAGTAGCCAACAAGGAGTAATCTATGTAGAGTATTTACGTAAAGTCACCCATTAATTATAGAACACTTTCCATAGAGTAGCTCACATTGAGTAGTTTTCATAGAGTATCCCACATAGAGTAGCTTACAGCGAGTAGCCCACGTCGAGTAGCTTACACAGAGTAGCCTACATAGATAGGCCTTCATAAGATAGTTTACGTAGAGTAGCCCATATAAAATAAAATAGTTTAAATAGAAGATTTTACACAGAGCTGCCTACGTAGAGTAGTTTTCATAGAGTAGTTTAAATAGAAGATTTTTCACAGTGCTGCCTACGTGGAGTAGTTTTTATAGAGTAGCCCACATATAATGATAGCTTACATAGATTAGCCTGCACAGAGCAGCCCGCATAAAGTGGCGATCATAGAGTAGCTCACGTAGAGCAGTTTCCACACAGCAACCTTCACAGAATGTATTTTACACAGAGTAGACTACATGTAGTATTTTACATGGAGTAGCCTACATATAATAGTTTTCATAGAATTGCCCACACAGAGCAATTCACACACAGAGTGTAGTCTACACAGAATATCCAAAATAGAGTTGTTTTTGTAGACTAGCCCATGTAGGTTTGCCTACATAGAGTAGCATACAGAGAGAAACCTACATAGAGTAGGTTACGTAGAGCGGCCGACATCGAATATTTTATACAGAGTAGCCTATTTAGAGTATATTAACATACAATAGCCTATACACACATTTTTAGCTGTAACCTCCCACATACACAAAAGTGCAGGTGGCAGGTTACAGCTAAACACGCATACACCTTACGTATGTGGCTTTGCATGAGGTCACATGGTGCCTGGTTGTATGGTGTACACAGAACGCGCCGAGATGGCAGCAGTTTCATGTGGCACCAGCCATGCCAGCGCTGTAAGCACACCACTTCGGTGGATATTCAAAAACGCGCTATAAAAAGCTATTCACTCACGTAGAATCACATGCGAGCGCAGTGAGTCTGCTCGAGAGCGGAGAACAGCGCTATATAAAAGCGATCAACAACAACATGCAGTCTTTTTCATAAAGTAGCCCAAAAAGAAGAGAGTATCTCGTGTGGAGTACTGCGATTAGAACAGCACATACACAGTAGCCTACAGAGGGAAACCTACCTATAGCAGTCTGCACATAGTAGTCCACATGTATATTTTTTTTAAATAGAGTAGCCTATCATTATAGAGTCCTTTTCATATAGTAAACCACAAAGAGACGTATCCACAGCGTAGCCCACATAGAGTAGTTTATACAGGGTAGCTTACGTAGTTTTCATCGAACAGCCTATTTACAGTAGTCGTCAGAGAGTAGCCCAAATACAGAACTATAAATAGAGTAATCAACATAGGGTAGTTTACATGGGGTAGTCTACTTAGAGTAGTTTTTATAGAGGAGCACAAATAGAGAAGTTTACATAGAGTAGTTTATATAGAGTAGCCCACATAGAGTAGTTTACATAGAGTAGCCCCAATAGAGCAGTTTAAATAGAGCTCACATAGATTGGTTTACAGAGTAGCCCACATGGAGAAGTTTACATAGAGTAGCCCGCATAGAGAACTGTACATAGAGTAGCCCAACGATCTGTGCTTCGTGACGGTGGACTTGGTGGCTTGACCATCATGGCGTTAGAGGGTCGGGGAATCAATACAGCCCCAGGGGAGTCGCCTTCCGCCTAGTACCAGCCTGCTGATTTTCACACCTTTAATCCCAGAATACCGATTTTTCACACCTTTAACCCCACCATACGAATTTTTACACCTTTTATCCCACCATACCGATTTTAACACCTTTAATCCCAGCATACCGAATTTTTACACCTTTAATCCCAGCACACCAATGTTCATACCTTTAATCTCAGCATACCGATTTTCACACCTTGAATATCAGCATACCGATTTTCACACCTCGAATCTCAGCATACCGATTTCCACACCTCGAATCCCAGCATACCGATTTTCACACCTTGAATCCCAGCATACTGATTTTCACACCTTGAATCCCAGCATACCCATTTTCACACCTCGAATCCCAGCATACTGATTTTCACACCTTTAATCCCACCACACGATTTTCGCACCTTTAACCCCACCGTACGAATTTTCACACCTTTAATCCCACCATACCGATTTTGACACCTTTAATCCCACCGTACCAATTTTCACACCAGAGGGTTGGCACCTCGTTTGTTAATTGGTCACAGCTTTCGTGAATCTTACCTACCACTTAAAAAAATAAAAATAAATTCAATTTTAGATATATATATACACACACACGTATATATTATTCGTCACGCAGCAAGGCTGCCATGTAAATAAAGCGACCGTACGAAGAAAAGTATCAGTAAGAATGCAAAACCCGACAGCTTTGGGTATCATATTACATTGTGAAAATAAAGCGGCATCAGCAAAACCGAGATCATGTAAACTATATGTACGCAGTGCTACAGCAGTAAAACAGGACAGATGAAAAGGAAGAAAACATAACTACATGCAGGGGCAAAATAAAAATACAACGACCCCCCCCCCCCCCCCCTAACAGCGTGCGTGCATGTGGGTGACTGTGCGTATGCGTGCGTGTGTGTGTGTGTGTGCGCGCGTGTGTGTGTATGTGTGAGCGCGCGCGTGTGTGTGTATTTGTGTGTGTGTGTGTGTGTGTGTGTGTGTGTGTGTGTGTGTGTGTGTGTGCGTGCGTGCGTGCGAGCGTGTGTGTCTATGTGCGCTCGCTCGAGCGTGTGTATGTGTGTGCGTGTGTGTGTGTGGGGGGTGTATGTGTGTGCGTGTGTGTGTGTGTGTATGTGTGTGTGTGCGTGCGTGCGCGCGCGTGTGTGTGTGTGTGCGTACGCCTCTGTGTGTGTGTGTGTGTGTGTGTGTGTGTGTGTGTGTGTGTGTGTGTGTGTGTGTGTGTGTTTTATTACCTATTCAGTTGCGTGCTGGAACTTGGTTTCATCCTTTTACTGTCGGATTACCGCAGTTTCAATAAACTGGGTTTTCATCGTCGCGTGATACATTACCAGCTTACCAGGAAGCCTTCTATGATTATTCGCTTTTCATAATTATTGTGGTGGTCCCCTTGCAAACCGTTTACTGAATCGTATAGTCTGAAGCATATATTGGGTAAGCTGATATTGGTCTGTACAATATCTTCTGATTCATCTGGCCTACGCTGCTATGCTATACACACTTGTACAAAATGTTTTGTGTCATTCAGACCAGATCTCCCCTCCCTAGCATAGTATTTCCAGAAGAACGCAACCAAAATCAGATTTAACCTTTTGAGCTGCCGAATGGATACACACTGTTCACACACACACACACACACACACACACACACACTCAGAGCCTTGCTGCTATTCTGTGTTTCTATGTGTACTTTCAGGAGGAGAACCTGTGGTATATAGCCCAGGTAATTCCTGTGTCACTGATACTTGTCTGGCATCTACCATGGTGTGTGAGTCGGATGTTTGCAGTAAGTATTAAATGTGCTGATTTTCAACATGGACTGAACGAGCCTGTCGTTTAAATTCGTTCACAATGAAGACGATAACCACAATTCTGTTGTTATTAATTATTGATCGTTTTTACTTGGCGCTTTTATGTGATAACACCGCGCTCTTGTCGCCTGCGATTGTGAATGAATGAATGTCGCCTTTGATGGCGTGTTCTGAATGTCGCCTTTGATGACGTGTTTTGAATGTCGCCTTTGATGGCGTGTTCTGAATGTCGCCTTTGATGGCGTGTTCTGAATGTCGCCTTTGAATATCCACTGAAGTGGATGGTTGCATCGCTGTTAACCCTTTCACTGCCATGGTGTCCCTTGAAAACAACCAATAAAATTGCGAAATTTCAAACCCTTAAGCATTTTAGTCTTCTTTTTTCGCACTGGAATGTGAAAGAACTTTCAACAAAACTCATAACATTGAAAGTAGATGTGCTACAGGACCGGAAAATATAGTTTGCAGGTGCGTCCGTGCACCTTTCAGCCCGGAATTTTACATGGTGGCGCAGTGAAGGGATTCATTTTGCTTGTTACATGCCTGCTACTACATGAAATTGCTGCCCCCCCCCCTCTCTCTCTCTCTCTCTCACACACACACACACACACACACACACACACACACACACACACACACACACACGCACGCACGCACGCACGCACGCACGCACGCACGCACGCACGCACGCTCACACACACACATGTTCTGATAAGAACATTACCTGAAGGTTAAAAGCAGATAAAAAAATTATTCGAAGA
>OY757548.1:4834506-4867006 GCA_963584105.1 Alviniconcha strummeri
TTTAACTCTTTGTTGATGGTTTCAAGATACTATGTCCTTTAATAACATTACCACTAAATCAGCTCTAAATCTATAGATAAAACTGAGAACAACTGAAATGACACTTTTGACAGCCTTATTTTGTCATGATAATATCAATTAACATATTTTCATTTATAGTCAGTGGTACATGATTTAGTTCTAAACTACTAAAGACTAGTTAATATTTAGACAGAACATGAACTAAAGTTGTGTAATGTGTAAAACTAAAAGTCTACAACTTAAAGTTGTACTCAAATAGATAGATCTATAATCTATTTATAAGTGTTCTCACTGGTGACAAGACAGAGTGTTTGATCAATACTAGTAACACATTAGCAGTGTGATTGAGCTAAACACTAACTCCTCACAGACAAAAACACAAAGTATGAGATAGGGTCTAGTTCTGCAGCTTCTGCGCTTCACACTCAGTGAAACATTTCATTTTAGAATGAAAAGCGTTTATTTACAATATCTTTGGAGCCAGATCAAACACAACAAACTCCTATAGTCACAGTCATACAGTTTGCATCATGACTTGTGTTTAAATTATGTACAACAAAGTATGCAGGAATCATAAACTTGATGATTTATTATTCATTTCAAACTCAAAGGTTACAAACTTGAGCATGCATGGTAAGTCTGCTTTAGATTCAGAGAAAATAATAATTGCTTTAGGGACTGCTTTGTCATACACTAGTACTAGTCTTAGCTGTTGCCAACTTTTCAGACCCTACAGACATGAGGTTTTAAAAGTAAATTTGTTACAAGGTTTGCCTATAGACAGACCAAAGGTATGTGACATAATACATTCATAGGATTAGGACTTCCCAATTTAATTTCAGTCTGAAAGTGCAACTGGTAAAATTGTATGACTGTCAGTGTCACTGTGTCAGTTTGTGAATGTGATTTGTCAGTGTCACTACTTACTAGGATTGTAGGAATGGAATACCTGTCATTTAATATAAAGTTATTGCAATTTTCATGGGGCTGTGTGGGTGGAGACAGAGGATGACACATGTATACATGTGTACATGTATCGTACATGTATACTGTGCATGTGACAGTGGTCTGATTTATAATACTCAGAGAGAAGGAGAGACAGACTGACAGACAGATAGACAGACAGCTGTTTTGGAATTTCCATTCTTAAAATCAACAAATCAAGAGAACAAATTAAAGTTCTCAACAGATTCCAGACTTTCTGGCATCCATACTGAAATTTTCAAAACTGTAACAATACAAGGTCCCACTCCTAGTCCTACTGCTAGTCAGTTATAATAACTCATTAACTAGTTTCAGTTTTCACTTCTAATTTCGCAGGCTTGGGGGAGCGGGGGGGGGGGGGGGGGGGAATATGTGTTCGTACGTACAGTTACCTCTACAAGTTTGCCTGCAGGCTGAATCTTGGCAGCACTTCCATAAATTTACAACCGTACAAAGGTCGTACAGGTCTACTACGAACTCACTTTCAGAACCCAGGTCTCCGAAAGAGCAACTGGCACTAGTGGCAAAGAGCGCCTCTCTGCGTGCAAGTATCATGAGATTGAGAATTTGTTGCTCTCGATTCTGGAAGCAATACAACAGAAGATCTTAAAGTCAAGAGCATCAGCATAATCCCGTGGCCTCCATCTACTTCACAGATGATTTAGCCCATTTGCTGTTATTAACACGAATCCATAGTTCAATGCCGCGACGAGACCGAGAACTCGTCGAAAGCCTGATTTGTAAACACACTGAGAGTGGGCTGGGCAACATGAATGGACATGGGCACCTGTCTCTCCGTTTAGCAGGTTGCTGCCGCGGCTCCCGAGTCAAATCCCCATGATCAAAGGCAAAATCGATTAAATTCAAATTCATATTCAGTCAGAGCTTACCTTTCTGCCATGGCTGGTGTATTGTTTCCGTAGACTCCCACAAAATCACACCGATAGCACCACTAATCAACATAGCGTACTCCGTACAGACGACTGTCTTCCGCCATGATTGTTGAGCGAACCCGAAAGGAGAAGGGGTGGAATGCCGCTGGCTGTTTCTTCAATGAAATCAAGTCGATGTGAAAGCACCGTTGTCTTGCAGAATTTTATTTTGGCGCCTTTTCGGTATTTTTATCTGTAATGAGCTAAAACTCGTTGACTTTTATTTTCTGTGTGTGTACGTGAATCGGAAGTGACAGGTGTGAGACTGCGATTCGGTCCTCAACTTCCGGTTCGTGGTTCTGTTGTTCATTTTGTCTCTAGGTACTTTGGACCGATCTAGGTACACATTACAGTTGTCTTTGGTTGGGTTTTACTTGCTATATTTCGCTATATGTTTGTTATTACAGTTTTGAAGGTTATTTCGTCTGGGTCAACCGTATAATTTAGGAAAGAAGACAGTTGGATTGCCTGATTCTGAAGTGATGGTCTTGTACTGTAGTGTAGTTGGCATTATTTGACCATTGTTCTTCTTCCCACTGGCATTACATTTTTATTTTTATTTTATTTTTTATTTTAACCTAATAACTGACACTGGTCTCGTTGCTTCTGACTATATTCTTTGCATAACACAGGATGTTGAATTAAATTTTAATCCATTGCTTGACAGTAAACTTGTACACTGCATGTCAGTTGGCACAATGGCAGTGTGTCGCCAGTTTATGTTTTTTCTTTTGTTCTTCCATAAATTTAGGGGCAGCCACAATCAGTGAGTCGTAGAACTTTGGTTACTCTGCTATTGTTATGCATTATCTGTGTGTTTCCATGCCACCAGCCATAATACCTTCTTTTTATTAAAAGTTGCCAAGGGTAACTAACGTACTTGTAATACAATCTTAAGTTAAAGACAAATTATACTCCAGTCACTATAGAGTGTAGTATGCCAGTGGTCATTAAAAAGAATGTGTCAGTCAGTCTACATCTTTATTGCCACATGTCAAGTAAAATATATATATATACACAAAAGCATGGAATAAGGCATTGCAGTGTTGAGAGCATTCATAATCATAGATTCATACACACATTCACAATAACATGTTATTAATAAGTTTTTTAAAATAGTTTAGTTACCAGGTGGCATTGTTTGGAGTTGGACTAGTTGGAGGAAGCATTTTTTGTTTTTATTTTTGCTGTTTTTATTGTTTTCATTAACATAACCTGTTGAAAATGAATGAATAATTTGAGTCTTTGAGTTTGACTTGGTTTTGTCAGATCCAGGGATTACAGTTTGCATATTATATGTGTATATTTTGGGGGTTAGGAGATATGATTGGGAGCATTACCGAAAGAAAAAAGAAGATAATTTTATATTGTTAGATTTTTTTGATTTTTTTGTGTGGTCTGCTTCACTCTGTTAAGTTTCTTTAAAAAAAAAAAAATCAAATGGTGACAAATCATAACAGACCCTGAAGGCACTGTCACATCTGCTGGTGGTCATGTTGGTTCTGATCTCAAGTGTATGGCATACTGGGAGAGAGTACCCTTAAAGTAAACAGGTGGAACTAGGGCTGTAGAACTAAGAGTAAGAGATCAAACTGAAAATGCCTAATCAGGGATTTTGTTTTAAAATATTTAAACTATTTTGCTTTTATTTTCAATTTACTTGAATCTGCTTGTGTTACTGGCCTGTTAGTGGGACTTGATTGTTGCAAATGCAGTCGGGGGTCACAGCTGGTCTAACAGCTTCCCACAACGTCTTTGATCTTGTTTCTTACTGAGAATCTCGGACAATGTGAGCATGGACCCCATGTGTTTGATATCAAGTGACAAAGAGACTGTGTGCAACATGGGTCGACAAGGACCCTTCTTGTGAGCAGCTAGTCCCATTATCCGTTATGAATGGAATAAAGTTAGTTGTTTTGGGGTTTTTTTTATTTCTTTTTTATTCAGTTTGTTTCAAAATAACAAATGCACCATAAGTCACAGTTACTCACTCAAAGACAGCTACAAGGCATCGCACACACAAACACACACACACACATGCAGTTGAACAATTTAACATAAGAATCAAGGCAGCATTTTAAAACAAAATCTTTTGTTTTACTGTAGTGTTAGGTTTTTAATCTTACTTACTTTTCTGCTGGTTGGATTAATTATGTTTTGAGAAGATGTGGACCCATATACAGTATAAACAGCAAATGGCCCCTTTAATCTAATCCTGCATACATGTACTGACATAGGCAATATTACATGATGATCACTATATCAGCATCATGTTTGTAATGCAGCGTTAATAATCAATTATACTGAATTACAAATGCAATGCTGAGAATCATGTAATAATACTGAGTATATCATTATATGATGGAATTGATACCACATCATGCAGTACAGTACAAAAGCAATTTTGTATTTAAATTACAAACTACAAAGAACTATTAGCAACAACAGAACTGATCTGAGTTTGATTTAGAAAGGGATTTGGAAATTTCGATTATTATCTAATAAGTAATTATTACTATTTCATACTTTCACTGTGTAATGTGTAGCTGTTGATTTGTGACATTTGCAGCATACAAAATGAGTGACAAATCAGATGACATCAGCAGAGATGAGTGGCTGACCTGCCTCCAAAACACGCATGTGACTCGTGCTGACATGAACAAGCTCATCATGAACTACCTTGTTACAGGTATTATCATTATGCTGTTTACATAGGGTGCCATGCATGGTGGCTGACCTCCCTCCAGACACTGTGTGTAGTCATGGCTATTTAAACTGAAAACTGTGATGATTAAAATTAATGATACTATAAGTATAACTCTAAGCATATGGTACAATAACATTAAGAAACAATTGTAGGGCGTAATGTCCACAGAGACCATATCTAATATGGTCTTTTGGGGATGAGGGAAAGGGGAGAATCAGGTACCTATGATTAGCTCATCCCAAGCAAACAGATCTTTAAACTATAAAGACCAAAGAGAATATAAGCCATTGCCAGGATAATAGATCTGTTAAGGTGGTGGGGACCTTGCTATTGTGAAGCAACGTGGGTTTTTTTTACTTCGCAGCTTGTTCTTTCAGCAGCTGTGCAGAACAAAATCACAAACACATAGTCCAGAGAACTGACTGCTGAAACGATAAATAATATGGATTTTGATGGTGCAGCATCTCGTACAGCCAGAGTTAGCACACCATACTTTATAAATGTTCTATACAAACTACAATGGGAAATAAATTGACAGATATAGATACCACTGAGCAACACAGGTTTTTAACAAAAACTAAGGAAAGGATGTGCAGATTTTACAACAAACTATGTGTCCAGGTGTGCATGTTTCAGAAGGTTTCAAGGAGGCAGCTGAGAAGTTTCGACAGGAGGCAGGCGTCACACCCCCAGTAGAGCTGGATGCACTTGACGACCGCATCCGCCTGAGATCGCTGGTGCAGAACGGCCAAATCCAGGAAGCCATCAACCTGGTGAACACTTTGTATCCTGAGCTGTTGGACAAGTATCGCTATCTCTACTTCAGGTTGCAGGTTAGTTTGAGGGCACAGAGTGTGCTGAGTGTGCCCAAATTGAAAGTAAGTCAGTAAGTAAATTGGTGTTTTACACCCAAATTGAAAAGCATGGTTTTTAAACAATACAATACAGTACAATACTACTTTACTAATCCTTAAGAAGGAAATTCAGTTGTCTGCCGTTGATAAATAATAACAAGTATATGAAAACGTAATTAAATACTATGCAATTTCACTCGCGTAATTGGAATATTTTTTTTAGAAAATCAAGTAAATAAACAGTAAGAAGAAAATACAGTTGCAATCACAATGACAATGGTGCCTGTATCATTCACACACATACTAATTGTCACACCCGTAAGTTAATCTTAAGTAACACATACACACACTCTCTATCTCTCTCTCAATCACGTCCCCTCAAAAACACACACATCCAGGCTAAAAGGCGCTTAAAATCACTATCCACACTCGTGCCTTGCATACATCTTCACATAAATTATGCATAAAAGTGAGAAGTAAAAGGATTTCAAGACGTATTGCACTAGCAAACAACATGCATCCCCAGATCAGGCAGTTAATTACACTGGCTACCCTGATTTGAAACCCTGGCACAAAACCTAGCTAAACCAAGCCTAGACAATTAGACACAAATATATCATCACTGTGATGGGTTGAGGCAAGCAACAGCCTCTCTTTCTGTAGGGAATGATTCTATCCTTTATCCATGCAAAATATATAATTTTTAAACAAATAAATAATGTTTTCCTTTCAAAAGTTCCGCCCAAAAAAGATCATCATGCCTTTGATATGAAAGGAATCAGAAAAAGAAAAGAAAAATAATCCCATATTTTTGCTTCAGAGGGCATAGGAAAGGTTTTGTTGTTAGAAGACTCGCTTGCAAATCAGTTTTTTCTCTTGCTTGACTTCTTTTGTGTGTGTTTTCTACAAAGCATTTGGCAAGGGTTTTTTAATCTGGGCATGGACTGACTGAATTTGAATTTGCAGAACTGTCCATTCATAATTTCAGATTACATCCAGTGTGTGTGTGTATGTGTGCACGCATGTGTTGGAGTATTTCTAATCTTACAACTTTTATTAACAATACAAGTGATTGTTTCTAAATAATACATGGCTATGGGTCATTATGTCACCCATGTTTTTATTAGTGCCAGAGAAATTTTCTCATGTGATAAAAAAAAGTCACTTATTGTGTTGTATTATGAATGGCTGTTGGATTATGGGCATATGATACCTTCCCAAAGATGATGCCAGGGGAAGGATATCTTGTAGATAGTGGCAAGGAGGACATTATTTTTACCATTGGCTGTTTTTCTCTTCAAAGCAACAAAAGCTGATTGAGCTGATACGGGACAAAGACATCGAGGGAGCATTGAATTACGCCCAGTCACACCTGTCAGAAAGGGTGGAGGAAAACCCTGATGTTTTAACAGAGCTGGAGAAAACCCTGGCCCTACTGGCTTTTGAGAACCCGGAGAACTCCCCCTTTGGTGAACTCCTGCATATATCACAGAGGCAAAAGGTACAATGATGGTCAGCTTATGTATGTATGAAAATGGTGCGCAGTTTGCTGGTTATAAGCAAGAGTTGGACAGTTTGCACTTGACACAGATTTCACATGTATCCAGAAGGAATGCAAAGGAATGGCTCTTTTGAAAAAATGTCATTTTGTGTGTGTGTGTGTGTGTGTGTGCAAGGGAGGCAGTTTGAAGGCCTGGACAGTGTGAAAGTGCTTTTTCAGAAACATGGTGCATCTCCCTTATCTTAGGAATTGCAGTGTATCTTTTTTAATAACACAAAACAGCTAAAGGCAGCTGTTCGGTTTATGATTTTTGAGGTAGTTTATGACATTATTTTTTGCTGGTAGTTGGTTTGTGACTTTGGAGAGAAGAAATCAGATTCAGACACAAAATGAGCCTCTTCATTTTGTAACATTTACTGCACTTCGGGTCTGATGTTTGGAGATGAATGTTGTTGTTAAAATGTGACCAGAAGGAAAAAAGATAAATACTTTTCTTTCTTTTTTAATCTGAAGAGCAAAAAATAATTGACCATGATGGCTTCCTGTGCAGGTGGCCAGTGAGCTGAACGCAGCTGTCCTGGAAGCGGACGCCACTCCGGAACTGGCCAGTCTGCTCAAGCTGCTGCTGTGGGGGCAGGATGAGCTGGACAAACGCAAAGTCAAGTATCCCCGCATGACCGACATAGCGCAGGGCAAGATCGAGGATCCCAAGTGAGGATGTGCACCCATGGAGTACAAGTCTGAATGGTGCTGTCACATTTTTGAGTGTCGAATGCCCTCTTGGCATGCAGTCAGTGCCAGGTATTGAATGTGACAGGTAGCTGTGATGGTTGGAGTCTTTTCACTCTGTCAAACCGGGGCACAATGCGGGACTGTTGATCTGCTGCATGCATTAGGATGTGTGTGTGTGTTCTGAAGGGCACATTGAAAACCTGGACAGTTGGGGACAATTCTGAATGGTGTGCCATCTTTTGAGGGGGAGGTTTGGGGGGGGGGGGGGGGAGGTTACACTGGTTAACCCCCCAAAAAGCCTTTTGCATAAAGCTCCAAAACATGGTCCATGTTTTTGAAGGATGATCTCTAACAGGGCATTTGAACAGGGCAATCCACAGTGTGTCATTTCCTCCACAAGTAAGAATGATGTGTTTCACCGTGTCAGAACACTGGAAACCAGTATCTGTTCACAGCAAGCATTCAGCATCAACATGGAAGGAAATGCAGTTCATGGCAGCTTTTGATGTTCCGTTGGGGTTGAGGGGAGAGAACAGGGAAGGGGGCGCTGATCCAGGTTAGCTTTCTGCCAAAGAATGGTGCTCATCCTCATCAGAATACAGGTCAAAGATGTGCATAAAGGAACAATAGTCAGTGACCACCTCTTTAAATTTTGGTTGTACCCTTATGTACACAACAGTTGTCACCTTTTCAAGCAGGTTACTGTCAACTCATAAAGGTGAACGAAAAACTAATATATGGTATTCTTTTGTGACTGTTTCCCCAAATGTTCAAGACATTTTCTGTGACCAGTGATTATGAAAGGGTGTGGCTGAGCCATAGGGCAAGGAACTGGAACACAGTATTGGTGGCTGCGTTCAGTGAGGTGGATTCCACAGGTGCTACTGCTAGACAGTCAGCTCTCTGCTGGTGCGACTGCTAGAAAGTCAGCTCTCTGCTGGTGCGACTGCTAGAAAGTCAGCTCTCTGCTGGTGCGACTGCTAGAAAGTCAGCTCTCTGCTGGTGCGACTGCTAGACAGTCAGCTCTCTGCTGGTGCAACTGCTAGACAGTCAGCTCTCTGCTGGTGCTGCTGCTAGACAGTCAGCTCTCTGCTGGTGCGACTGCTAGAAAGTCAGCTCTCTGCTGGTGCTGCTGCTAGACAGTCAGCTCTCTGCTGGTGCGACTGCTAGAAAGTCAGCTCTCTGCTGGTGCTGCTGCTAGACAGTCAGCTCTCTGCTGGTGCGACTGCTAGAAAGTCAGCTCTCTGCTGGTGCTGCTGCTAGACAGTCAGCTCTCTGCTGGGGCTTCTGCTAGACAGTCAGCTCTCTGCTGGGGCTTCTGCTAGACAGTCGGCTTTTCACTGACATGAAGAACCTGTCTCAGCCACTGAGCCATCCAACGTCAGCCTGCATGTCTTTTGTTTTTTTAACAGAACCTGTCCTAACCCCTCCCTCACACTTGCTGGAAAAAATGAAACATTAAGGATGTGCACGGGAACATCAATTAATACATGTAGATGGGGATGTTCAGCCAATGGTCTGAAATCAGATTCTACTTGGAAGTTCTTTGAGAGAGAGAGGGAGAGAGAGCCTGCAGAATGCTGTTACTACAGTATGTTACAAAGGGCTTTGGGGGCATTTCAGACTATTTTGTGCCATTGCAATGTCATGCCTGACTTTACTTTTGTAAAAAAAAAGTCAGACTTTTGTTGAAACTCTGAAGTAGCAAATGATTGATTCATTTCCTTCCTTCTTTTTTTAATTTTTGTTGTTTAATCACACTTTCAATTTGCAACTGTTAACAGCAAAAGACATGGTTCATTTTGTTTGTGCATGTGATCATGCTTTTCTGTTTGGAAACTCTAAGCAGAAAAAATACATTTCATGCTCTTTATCTGTTTGTGCTCAGCGTTGTTTGTATCGGCCATCATCTGTGCTAGTCTCATTTACTTCTTCCCCTGGGAGTTGTAACCACAATCAGTGGGATTATTCTGCGCCTGTTACGCAATGGCTGTGTTTCACTGCCACTGGCTGCAAGTGCAGGGGAAAATAACTCATTTGTGGAATGACTTCATTTGCGTAAAAGTGGCATTGCAGCGTGTATGACCAGCAGACAAAAAAACTTGGGCTTTCATTTTATTGCATTGGAAATTGGTCTTTTTTTGTTTTGTTTCTCTTCTTTTCTTTCTTTTTTTTCTTTTTTGGGGGGGTGGGGGGGGGGGGGGGGCTGGTATTTAATGCATATTCCTTTTTGAACTAAAGATCTGCAGAAATGATATTATGTCAGTGAAAAGCTGACAGCTTGAATTCTTCCACTAAACTTTTTTTGCCCCCTTCTTTTGTTTGTTCTGCTAACAGCAAAACAATAAGCGTGTGCTGATTTTGTGTACCAAGCAAATCAAAATCCAAACAATAAAAAAAAATAATATTACTTCAGCTGATTGATTCATAATAATGTGTAAAGTGGGAAGTTTTATAAAGTGCATACATTATTCTGTTGAATTGATGCAAATGCTACAGTGGACAAGTGTGTTCTCTATGAATGTGCCTACGCCAATGGTTGGTGTGATAGTTATAAGGCAGTGGTCAATTTATTGTTCACATAATATATATATTCATTGTCTTTCATTGTGAATTTTTTTTTTGGGGGGGGGGGGGGGGGGCATTACTGTCAACCAGAGTCCACTGATACTGAAGTGTGCTCACAACTACATGTAGTCATAAAATATTACACCTGGAAACACTTTCATGCAAGTCTTAGTCAAGAATAGGCAGTACTGCCATTTCAAAGTGTTACAGAATATGTAAATACTGTATGAAATGTAAATAATGATTGGCATGTTTGACACACACTTGGCTGTGGCTGCACATGTAGCTAACCTGATCAAACTGCTAAATTTGAACTGCAACATATCAGCTCAATACACCATTACATCTGTTCAAGCCACCAAAACTTGTTTTTGCTTTCACGACTGGACTACTGTAATTCCCTCCTCTCTGGATGTCTTCTGTACCTTCTGAAAAGACTTCAGAAGGTTCAGAACAATGCAGCGTATCTTGCATGAAAAGCGACTTGGACAGACCACCTTACACCTCAGCTTCACACTCTGCATTGGCTTCCAATCAATGCTAGAATAAAACACAAATTTTCTTCTCTTCACTTCAGTGCTATAACTTCTACTGGCTCTGTCTACCTTTCTGATCTGCTCACGGTCTACGTGCCCTCCACGCAACTTTGATCTTTCAGTCATATTCTGCACATACCATCTGTCAACAATAAGTCACACAGCAAATGCTTTCTTACATTGCTCCAACTCTGCAACACACTCCGGATAGAAATTAGATTCCTTTAAATCAGTACTTAAAACTCACCTTTTCCCATGATACAGATTGGTGTGTGTGGTGAGCAGGTTATATCTGCTTCACTCAACTGTAAAGTGCTATGAGCTCCTGTGAGAAAGGGAGCTTAATGTAAGTTATCATTATTATGCATAGTCATTGGTCACTTTGTATTAGGTTGTTGGTGGTGGATTTTTTTTTTGTGTGTGTGTGTGTGTCTTTTGTTTCTTTTCCTTGCTTTGTAATTGTATGTCACCAAAACCAAACAAAAAGCAGTGATTTTGCATCTGTGTGTGCTGCTTACTGAAATAAAGTCTGTTTTAAATGCAGCTTGCCATTAGTGTTACATGGCTGCCAGTAAGAAATCGCATACACACAACATATCCAATGCATGCACATGCAAGTACACCCACATAAAATGCACCACTATTGTCTTTTTATTAACTCTTGTATTAGTAATATTCTCCTCTCCATATTTTTCATACACCTGCACAATTCATTCTGAATCAAACACGCATGCACCAAATTTGCAAAAAAAATTCATTCCGTTCACCATGCAAGATAATAAACAAGCTCATAAATCCTGCCATAGCAACAAAAACCACCACAAAAAAAAGGAGGTTAAAATAGAGCATGTTGTCAAGCCCTTACAAAACGGGAAAGGACAGACAATGCTTCAAGCACAACTCACAGAGCAACATCTGAATTTACACAGAACACTCGTCAAACAGGTTGAGCACAACTTGGTGTCTACCCTGCTGATGACCTGTGCCATACAGAAAATGTAATCCATTATACACTGAACAATGGAACCCCCTGTTTCTAACTACCCCAAAAAGCAAGCCAGGGCAGTCTTAAGAAGGAAATGGTCCTTGATCTACAGTTCCTTCACATGGAAACAGGAACGGTCAAACTCAAAGCACTGGTTTACGACATCCTTCGTCCAGCCTCTGCTATATCTGATTACACCATAGGTGTTCAAATGGCAGTAAGTTTGAGAAAGATAACTCAAATTATGTCAGGCATTTCCTTTATAACAGCCTGTGTTGCTTATGCCAGCACAAATAAAACCAAAACCATTCGAACAGAGAAAGAACTCTTTTTTTTGGCTTGTGTTTACATACATTCTTGGATGCTATGTTGCTTCCACAGTCTTATTAGAAGCCAAACCTCTGAAGGTCCTGACAGCGTCAGCAGACAGCTGTGCAGAGGTAATGAGTGCCCCTTCAGTGGTATAACTGATTCTAGGAGAGTTTGGAGGAAGGTGCTGGAAAGTGATGCTTGGAGTGTAAGGAAAGGAAAGGTTTGACAAAAATGGTCCTAAAAGCAGGCCGGCCTCTCACAACAATGTCCAGTCCTCGGGGTTTTTTTTTACTGTATTTTGTTTGACATCACTATGGTACAAACACAAGACTGCACTGGCATCAAACAGGCTGAAGTCTCCTTCAAACGTACCATAAGTCTAATTTGAAGTCTCTTTCAAACGTACCATAAGTCTAATTTGGGGGCTTTCAAACTGACCTGATTTCAGGACTGACTCACTACCTGATCATTCTGACATGATTCATAGTACCAAAACACTAGCAGAAGCAGTCAACTTTGTTCAAGATTTGTTTTTATTCTGATTTCAGACAAACTAACGAATTGTGTATGTAAGCTGTAACAAAATTATCTACTATATCTAGCACCAAGCCTGCACTTCTGAACAGATTCACAAAATACATGAACACTGAATATGTCACACAATTCACAATACCCAAACACCAGTCATCTGACAACAAAATTAGCTGGGCAGTGCTCTGTGAAGTTGGTCACATGGTTGAAAGATGGGGGCCAGGACCCAGCCAATGTTCCTGTGGCTATATGCCAGCTTCAATGCCTACTCAGTTCAAAACAGCTGGTGCTACCATCCAAACATGTACTCCTTCACTTTGGACACGATGCTGTTGTCTTTCCGGGGGGTCTGCTTATTCTTCAGCACCTGTCAATGAAAAAAAACAGTGCAAGGAGATAAAAGGATCTGGCCAGCAATGCAGTAAGAGTTTCAACCTTGTGCACAGACCCAAGTGCATCAGCACCAAGTTTGCACAGGGACCCATCTGCACCAGTGCCACAAGCATACAAGTTTCAAGTTCATGTGTGGACCTAAGTGTGCCAGAGATTTAAATCTGTTCAGTTCAAAGTGGGATCTATGAACTCAGGAGAGCACATACACACTCCACAGGACTTTCCCCAGCACTGTCTTTTAAACGGTGCCATGCAAATTTGTGCATGGATCCATGTCGTGCACAGATCAAATGTCAAACTTAAATCCAGTGCATCATTCTAAAAAAAGTTGGACCCTCTAAGATGAAATGACTAGCACAATCAGAATGACCTCTTCAAACAGAACTTTGCCTTTATTTTATTTAGGAAAAATATTTGTTCAAACAAACGAGAGAATTATGCAACCTACCTCCCATGCACTGTGTAAGGTGTCACAAGCATCAGTCAAGGGACACAACTCAAAACAACCAGATGGGAACATCGAGCAAATGACCTCATACTCACTGAGTGAGGCAGCACAAACGTCAGCCAAGGGACATGAAAATCAAGTAAATGACCTCATGCTCACGGTGTCAGGCTTCACAAGTGTCAGTCGACTCAAGGGGCATGAAAATCAAGCAAATGACCTACTACGCTGTGCAATGCTGCACAAACATCAGTCAGGGGACACAAAAATCCAGCAGTTGACCTCATACTCACTGTGTGACAGCATCACTGCATGAAACAACAGCACAAGAAGCAGTCAAGGCATGAGGCCAAACAGGAAATCAATGCAACCTACCTCATATTCACTGCGCGAGGCAGCATACGCGGCTGTCAAGGGACGTATAGGGGTACCGGTGCTGCGGACAGAGGAGTTGAGGTCAGCAGGCACTGTCTGTGGTGTGATGGGGGTGAGGTGCAATTCGCTGTTCTCCTTGTTGTCCATCACATTCTGAAACACCAACCAACCACTCAATGACACCAGACTGGCAAGCTGACCACAGACAGATGCACTAAAGATGTCTCAGCCTGTGGGTGTATGCAGACAAAGTGGCATGACTGGCTGTGAATGTTCTTGCTGTGAATGTGTCCACCACTTTGCAAAAACGCTTTGCCAGACACCTATCATCACACTAACCCCACAAGACTGCTCAGCCATTTTTGCTGAGTGCTTTCAGGAATCTGAAATGTGTACATACCTTGTCGACGCAAGGTGGAACAACAATCATGTGAGTGACCCAAAATACTTTGCTGTTTTTATCAAGCCTGTCTGGAATCTAAAACATCCATGTCATCGCTTGTCAGTGCAAGGCAGAACACCAGTCAGCTTTGCAACCTACAAACACTTTGCCATTTCAACTGAGCGCTGTGTGGAATCTAAAGTGTGGACCTACCTTATCGATGCAAGGAATGGCACTAAACATCATGTGACTTCCAAACACTTTTTCTACTGAGCACTGTCTGGAATCTAGAATGTAGACCTACCTTGTCAATGCTAGGCAGAACACTAATCATCGTGCAACTGCCAACCACACTGGCATTTGTACTGAGCATTCTCTGGAATCTAAAGTGTAAAACCTTTTCAGTGCACAGCACAACACCAATCATTAAAAAAAAACACCAAACACTTTGCCATTTCTACTGAGCGCTGTCTCGAAATGCAGACTCTATAGTGTGGACCTACCTTGTCGATGCAGGGCAGGACACCTATCATCATGCGACCTCCAAACACTTTGCCGTTTTTACTAAGCGCCTTCTTGGCCTGCAGCTTAGATTGGTAATGGACATGCATCCAGTTGCCCTCAGCCGATGACTGAAACCAACAAATAAATATTAATTAATCAACAACATAGCAAATCAGCAAAATGATCTCTTTCTACAAAATGATAAAGATTTTTCAACCAGCCTGACCAATGGTAGGATGTTATTGCTAAAGATATTAGCATTATATTTTCATACATATTCAAGTTAGCTCTTGGACTGAATGTCCTGTCAACCACACAGGGTCACCTGAGAACAATTTATATATTCAAACCAGTGTAGACCTTAAAATGTAGCAAAAATAATCTGATCTTTTCTAGGCATTCACTCTGTTAAACCATCACAATCAGTTCAGAATATCATGTTCTGAATTGAGCAGGTTGTGTTACTTCACAGCTAACATCACCAGTTCCATAAACTGGCACCAACCTTCAAACCTGCATGAAGCCTATGGTCTGTCAGTAGGAACATAAAATCTGAATTCTTTATTCACTATAGTACGTTTTCAGCATGTTCCCACACCAAGAAAAATACTCAAAACTTACCATATGTTTTAAGATGTTTCAATAGTGTGAAAACTACTGAAAGATGGAATGTTTGCTCACTACACATTTCCACAGGTTTCCATACTGCGAAAACGACTAGAACATGAATTCTGTGTTTTAGAATGTCCCCATACCATAAAACTACCAAAAGATCAAATACTCATTTACCACATTTCAGGATGTTTCCATACCACGAAAACTACTTAAAGATGCCATGCTTAACACATGTTTTGCGATGTTTTCAATCTTATACCAAGGAAACAACAAAAATGAAAACCTTACTCACTACAGGTTTCAGGATGTTTTCATACCATGAAAACTACTTAAACTTAAAGATGCCATGCTTAATACATGTTTTCAATCTCAAACCAAGGAAACAACAACAAAAATGAAAACCTTACTCACTACATGTTTCAGGATGTTTCCATACCATGAAAACTACTTAAAGATGCCATGTAGGTAGCGGCAGCCAAAATTTTAATTTTACAACAGCAATTTAATTTATGCATTTTCAGACAGGCCATATTGATACAAGAAAATGAGGAAAAAAAGTAACTGTTTATCTTAATTAGTTCCAAAGATATAGCCATTCAAAAACACAGTTTTGCGTGACAATGAACATTTTATTACATTTTCTCAAATTTAAACCCCCATAGTGGTTCTCATGAACATGGGAGAATCCAAACACTTACACTTTTCAAAAGTATATTTTGGTTGCACTTTGTCACAGCTAAATCATATGGTCAGCAAAGAAAGATGAAACAGAGGCAGAGGGCTGAAGTTGCTCCAAAAAGCAATTCCGAGCTTGCCAATTTGCCTGAAACAGCACTTTTGACACCACAGTGGGTAACATATGGCAATGACAGCTTTCCCAATGGATTTCCAAGCAGGGTTTATCACAGTCTTTGCACTTATTTTTTTCTAAGCAGTTCTGACTCTTACTTTTAAAGTTACAGGGTCTTAAAGTTGGCAAAATCTTCAATCTGCACAGCGGAAAAAACACAAATATGTGGGTTGCCACACTTAACTGGTAATAACTTAAAAACCACTACAGATACAGCAATGAAACTGGGCATGTACATTAAACTAAGTGTGAAGTACACTTGCAGCAACATTTGCAGTTACTTTGAGAATGATAGATCTTAAAGCCTGCAAAAACTTCACTTTTCACAGCGGAAAAAAGGACAAATCTAATGGGTTTCATACTTTAACTCAGAACTTGAAAACCACTACAGATACAGCCATGAAACTTGGCATGTACATTAAACTAAGTGTGAAGTACACTTGCAGCAGCATTTGCACTTATCTTGAGTGTTAGAGTCTTAAAGTCTGCAAAATCTTCATTTTTCACAGCAGCAAAAGGACGTGTATGCTAAAGAAAACATGGTACAGCAGTATCACCTTTATCATCGATGAACATACAGGTCTACAAGGCTGTGATTTGGAGTCAACTGACACAGTCTACAGGTGATTTTCCTGTAAATAGCATCTGTGTGCTTGATATCTGCCAAATAAATTCCTGTGATTTTCAACAAAGAATGAACATCCCTGGAGACAATGATAAAGGTGCAAGTTGCAGATTCTTGGCAAACACAACTGCAGAGGAGATTTGAGTGTAATCTTCAGAGCATGGCCACCTGTACACAACAACTCCATCTTTACTGCCGCCTTCTCCAAGACATTGACTATTGCCTCTTCCTCACTGATGACCCTGGTGACTTTGCTGATAAAGAAATCTTCTACATTGTAGACTGCCACAATGTCACCCTCCTGTTGAAATCTGAAGCTGGTTTCAAACGCAGGTTCTGATTCATCTTCTGGTTCAGTCAACATCTCCTGGGTCAGATTCCTCTTCCACTTGTTGACATCTCTGCTGGCAGCCACCATGGCTGTGAAGAGGTGGAAGTTCTGGAAGTGGCTCGCCTCCAAACAGCTCCTTCAGTCTGTTGACCATAAATACCACAGACGAGAAAGCAGCACTGTCTTGACCAGATCTGGCTTGAGAAGTTGCTGGAAGAATGCAGTCTCATCCAAAGTCTTGGATCCCTCATCTTTCAGGAGAAGCAGCTGCACTAACACTAACAGTCGGTTGTCCACTTCAACCAGAGGAAGGTCTTGCCGGCATCCTCTCCCAGTTGCCAGGAAAACAGCCTTCAATTTGGAAAACTGGTCATCATCTGCAGGAAAACAACAACACAGTTTTGTTGTTTCTGTTGATCTTGATTGAGAGAATGATCTACGGCCTGCAGCATAATTAATAATAATCATTATCACTCAGGCCTAACTCTTATCTGTTATGATTTTATCATCACTTATCACAATATCAGACTGGCTACCATTAGCAAAGCAGAAATCCACTTTTAATTTTGAACTAGAAATGCTGGTCAACATCCTATTAAAGTTTGAGAATTTAATTACGATCGTTGAAAAACGAAAAAGACTTCTAACAGAGTTCAAGTGCAGAAGTTATTATAATGTTGACTGTTTTCTCAGCATCTTAGTTACCTCCCCTGATGAAGAATTTCGATCACGAAAACAGCCATCGCCACGAATTTACATCAAAGGTTCGTCCCCCCCAAATAATACTGTTCCAGAAGACATCAGAGAATGTATTTCAATGACTATTTTTGTGAAACTTTGGTGTATTTTGGCAATATTTAGGAGAACAAGCGAGTGATCGACAACTTCCGGTGAGTCGTATTTGTAAACAAAGACAGAACTATGAGTCGGTCGAGAAAATCGTAAGATTTTAGGCAATCCTGCAAGAATGAACCAAAATATCATATAAAAATGCTAAATTATGAGATAAACTATCACCAAATTCAGCAAACTGGAGCCAGGTGAAGAGAATACTCACGAATCATGTGCCAAAACTCGGCAATCGAGTCACAAAAACTCCACGCGGTCGATGCCATCTTGGATGAACTCGATTTGAAAAAAGCGCCTTTATTGCGGTCTTTTATTGGCTTGTGAAAGACCCACCGGTCATCAATCCTTTAGCCCCATACCTCATTCGAAAGGGTACGGATTCAGCTTCATTTTGAGGGGGGATATTTTAGACATTTGAGGGCGTTTTGCGGTTTACACCACTGGAATTGGCATTCAATTGCCGATCCAGTGATACCACATATTGCTGTGTACAACGCGTATCACTTTGTCACTGAGCGGATAAACACATCGACTGTTTTCGTTCATGTCTCGGACCGCGTGATCGGCACCGGACAAACGGCAAATACCTCCCGTAGAAAATCAGCTGGCGATTTTTCGAGGTACATTGCATGCAAACATAAAAACAACCATAAGAATGCGAAGAAAACGTTCTTTTTAATCATATAATTTCCAAGAGGATACATTCAGAGACTGGAGAAATTAGTGACTGAAATACAGTAAAATTGAGCAAAGTTCCGATGTTCCCGCATAGGCGATGAGAGGCTGCTGCTACCTATGCCATGCTTAGTACATGTTTTGGGATGTTTTCATCTCATACCAAGGAAACAACAAAAATGAAAACCTTACTCACTATATGTTTCAGGATGTTTCCATGCCATGAAAACTACTTAAAGATGCCATGCTTAGTACATGTTTTGGGATGTTTTCATCTCATACCAAGGAAACAACAAAAATGAAAACCTTACTCACTACATGTTTCAGGATGTTTCCATGCCATGAAAACTACTTAAAGATGCCATGCTTAGTACATGTTTTGGGATGTTTTCATCTCATACCAAGGAAACAACAAAAATGAAAACCTTACTCACTACATGTTTCAGGATGTTTCCATGCCATGAAAACTACTTAAAGATGCCATGCTTAGTACATGTTTTGGGATGTTTTCATCTCATACCAAGGAAACAACAAAAATGAAAACCTTACTCACTATATGTTTCAGGATGTTTCCATACTGTGCAAACTGTTGTAGGATGAAACTGGTAGCCCCAGCTGGAAACCTAATACAGAGGAAGAGAACTAAAATGCAGCATGCTTGAACTGTTGAAGTGGGAATAATTACACTAAGGAAACCAGCTGGACTTCTGCAGTCCAGGTAAAGCAATGCTGTTTGCTGTTCAAGCACACCACCCATAAACCACAGCCCATACCAGAGTTAAAAACATCCTGATCTCTGTGGCTTATACCCTTGAGTACTTTAATGAATGCAGGGCAATGACTGTCTATTGGGCAATTCAGCTAAGCTGGTCTGCTAGAGTGAATGGTTTTGCAATCTTTCGCGTAAGAAGTGGCAGCGCACTTCCGGGCTGATTTCTGAGTAGGTGTTGCTTCACACTGTGTATAACAGTGGAAGTTGAACCTAGAATCGTGAAGTAGTACAAATGCCAATACTGATGCAGTTGCAAAAATTACCATGGAAAGGGGATGGAGGGTGGGAAGTGTCTTTGCGTAATTTTTTAGCTGACCAGAAGATTGCGAGTTCATAGAAAAAATGCGTTTTGGGGCATCCCATAGCATAAGCAGCAAGTTATTGCTTATTTCCAGGCACATTATGACTACGGGCCTCCAAAAATGCCTTTAAAGTTGGCAGTGTAAAATTCGCAAATTCACTGTCATCGCCTTCCATTGTGAAGAAAGTACACACCGGAAGTAAAAGCAGCCAAGGGACGTAAGCAATGCCAGGCAAAAGTCAAGGGAGTTAACAGCCCCGCCTGAATCGCCCAATACCCTTGAGTACTTAAATGAATGCAGGGCAATGACTGTCTAAAGTGACAAAACCAAACATACTACACAAGCCCTGACAACACAGGAGGAAAAAAACATCTAAAAACAGTCTCCCTCTGTCTCTAGTCTCTCTCTTCCATTGGTGGTTCACTCATTTTTTGAGGACCAGGGAAGTTTCAGGGAGCTTCTAGCCTAGCCCTGAACAATAAATAATCATTTGACAAAGCTGCAGCAGCCTGAAGAGACCAAAATGTTTCCTTCATCCTATGTAAACGTGGCTCTAATTCTAAACACACAACAACATGGACGATTGTGCAGAGAGGGTAATACATCAGTTTCAAAAAGCAGTGACTACAAGCTGAACAGCTGAAGGATACTTACCCAAATATGGTGACCCACGTCTGATCCAGAACATCACCAGACCTCAGCGACTCTCTGAAAAAACACCAGATATCTACTTGAAACAACCGAAACACGGACTTGGTCACACTGTCCAGTAATCAGCATGGCAATGTTTCAGAGAGACAACACAGCAACCACACATCACACTTGGACTGAAGTGTAGAAATAAACAAGCAAGTAAGTGACTGTTGAGGAATTATTTTATATTTCGATCAGAAGACCTTCAACATAGTGAACTGGGGAAAAAGAGACAGAGAGAGAGAGGAAAGTCTGACTCCTTTCACAATGACCCTGTTTGGTATATCGATCCCCACCCCCCCCCCCCCTCCTCCCCCCAAGCTGAATCCAGTCTTTGGCCCACAAGCAGAGAGCAGCGGGGTTATCAAAAGTCTGATCCTGGTGGGGTCCATTATTAATACTATGTTGGTCCATACATTAGACACAAGTTTCGCTACCTCAATAACTCATGAGTGAACACCGGCACATGATGGTGAGAAAATATCAGCCCGATGCTAACAAAAGAAAACCACCATCTAGGTAGTGGAGTCCATGAGCATGAGACAATCTGATCGGCTAAAACAGCTCAGGTGAATGGCATCTGCTCCACTGTCTAGGTAGTGGAGTTCATGAGCATGAGAAAATCTGACTGGCCAAAACAGTTCAGGTGAATGGCATCTGCTCCACTGTCTAGGTAGTGGAGTCCATGAGCATGAGAAAATCTGATTGGCTAAAACAGCTCAGGTGAATGGCATCTGCTCTACTGTCTAGGTAGTGGAGTTCATGAGCATGAGACAATCTGACTGGCTAAAACAGGTTGGGTGACTGGCATCTGCTGACTGGTTGACCAATGACACGGCAGGATGCACGATTTGAGAGACCACAAGCAAAATAACAAAGTGAAATTCAGTAGCCACACACCCCTAGTAAGATTTTATCTCTTGCTATACTTTAGATTGGGTAGTAAAGCAAATGCACCTTGAGGCTACAACATGGAGTCCTAAAAGTGAAAGCCAATTGCTTTCATCCAAAACATGAACAAGACCTAAGGCTTCACATCAAGCCTCACTCCGCATTAAGTGTGTTTTCGTCATGATCCAGAAAGGATATTAATGTTCACAATGATGAATGAATGAGCTCGAACAACACCTACACATCATGACTTTGAGGTTCACCAGGCACATCTTAACAATAAACTAGCCTGCCGTGACAGGTTTGGCGCCTGGTCCACACAATGCTGATGCAGGTTCAATTTCCCCGTGCTGCCAGAATTTTTTTCTCCCAACCATCAACTTTTAGCGCATGCTCTCTTTCGATGCTCATGCTGCCACAGTGCACAACTGAAGGCATTTCAACATCTGTGTGCACAATAAAAATCCAAACCATTGGCAGCCACACAAACTGCTTGGACACAGGAAAATACAGCATGCACCAGGTCATCCCTCAAAGACGGAACATGGCTTCCCCAGTGGCAGGGGAACTGGAAACGGTCACTTACCTGCAATTTGCCTCCCCAACACAGGTGTTCTACTGCCTTGGAATGAGGAAGACAGAAAAAAAGATTAAGAAAAAACAAACAATGGAATAATCACAAACACACATGCCATACCCCTGAGTATAGAAAGGATCAAGCTGTGAGGGGGACGAAGGAATGATGCTGCTCTGATTCAGCGACAGATCTCCCCGAGGTACCACCGGTGTCCCAAGCAGACCTGAACACAGGCAACACAGCAGTTTCAGAATACAATTGGATGAGACAACTTCCACTGGTAGAACAAAAAGTAAGTACTATTTAATTACAAAAGAGGTTCACAACTGCTTCAATGGATGACACTGGTCATTAGGGCATGATACACATCACGGTTTATACATGTTAACACAAGGCACACAGATTGTATCTGCCATGGTCTGGGATTCAGGACTTGTGCCATGTCACTGTACACTGCACAGCAGAGGGATGAATTGTTCTATAACTTCTAAAGCTGGAACTCAAAACTCCCCAGCTCTCTCATTATGGTAGTTAGTTCAGGAGTAAAACAAGAACATTTGATCTAGAGGCCACAATATGGAGTTCTGAAACTGAAAGTCAAAACTACCCAACTCTCCTGTTATGGTAGTTACTTCAGGAATAAAACAAGAGCATCTAATGTAGAGGCCACAATATGGAGTTCTGAAAGTGAAAGTCAGAACTACACAACTCTACTGTTATGGTAGTTACTTCAGGAGTAAAACATGAACATCTAATCTAGAGGCCACAATATGGAGTTCTGAAAGTGAAAGTCAATCTACCCAGCTCTCTAGTTACACTACTTACAGTAATTAGATTGGGGAGTAAAGCAAGAACATCTAGAGGCCACAATATGGAGTTCTGAAAGTGAAAGTCAATCTACCCAGCTCTCTAGTTACAGTAATTAGATTGGGGAGTAAAGCAAGAACGTCTACAGGCCACAATATGGAGTTCTGAAAGTGAAAGTCAAGCTACCCAACTCTCTTGTTATGGTAGTTAGATTGGGGAGTAAAGCAAGCAACATGTAGAGGCTCAGAGTTCTGAAACTGAATGTGAAGACTACAACATTTTCTTGTCACAATAGTTAGATCGTGGTTACAGCAAGAACATCCTGAGGCCACAACACTGACAGATATGGCATTCTTTCTACTCCATTGCAACAATACGCACAAATGATAAACAGACAATAAAATCAAAGGGAAACTTGAACGTTATAACTCAGAACCCAGGTGAATAAATTTCAGTCTTTACCTGTCGTCGGAGGACCAGGAGAAGTAACTCTACCTGCAGCTGACGCTGGCATCCTTGCCTGTGACTGTGAGGCAAAACAAGAAATACAATCAAGAATAAAAATCCATTTTTACGAACACATATCCAACTTTATACTCTTACAATAGGCAGGCAGTCAAAATTCAGCTTTTACTGATTTTCAGTTTACTGGTTACAAACTTACAATTTATTTTAGTTACAGCGTTACACATGAACATGGGTTCAGAATTCAGAATCAAGTAAAAACAAAAACTGATGCAGTCACATTTCACAAACTACATTGATCAGCAAGGAGCAACACCTAAGATATTTTTGTTCCTTTTCTGTTACTTAGTCACATTTCACAAATTATGTTGATCAGCAAGGAGAAACACCAATGATATTTTTGTTCTTTTCCTGTTACTTAACCTGTGAAGTGTCACAATTGGTTGTGCCCATTTTGTTCAGAACACTGTGTTACCTGTGCTGGAGATGCCAGGAAGCTGGGTTCAGCAGAAGAACTGGAGAGGCCCCGTGTGGGGGGACCCCCACTGCGCCCTTTCAATGATTCCGTCCTGGACAGGCCTCTGGACAAACAAAATTAGGACAGCACGGACACTCATTAATCACTGGTCTAACACCAATTTGTCTCTGGAGAGGTACAGGCATGAAGGACATCAAGGACCGCTGAGTCGTTCCACCGACTCCATTCTGGACAAGAATCTGTACAAACAAAATAAGGACAGCATAAATGATACCAAAGACTGTTGTGTCTTCTGACTGTTCTGGACAGGAATCTGTAGAAACAAAAGTAGGGCAGCATGAAGGTCATCAAGGATCACTGCATCCTTTCATCAACTCTGTTCTGGACAGGAATCTGTGCAAACAAAAGTAGGGCAGCATGAAGGTCATCAAGGATCACTGCGTCCTTTCATCAACTCTGTTCTGGACAGGAATCTGTACAAACAAAAGTAGGGCAGCATGAAGGTCATCAAGGATCACTGCATCCTTTCATCAACTCTGTTCTGGACAGGAATCTGTACAAATAAAATTAGAACAGCATGAAAGTCATCAAGGATCACTGCATCCTTTCATCGACTCTGTTCTGGACAGGAATCTGTACAAACAAAATAAGGACAGCATGAGGACACCAAGGACTTCTGTGTCCTTTCATCAACTGTTCTGGACAGGAATCTGTACAAATACAATAAGAACAGCATCAAGAACAACTAGGACTGGTGCCATCAAAATTGATAAAATATTGTTATCCCTTTACAATAATAACTATACACTATTATACAATATATTACAGGCAGAGAGGTCAGTTGCATCATGTTTTCCTCCTTGGTTGGTGTGATCCTGAGCAAGTAGTAGTCTGGTGGTACACAGTACAGACTACAGGGTCGGTGTAAAGTATTAAACTGCTGGCCATCAAGGAAAGTTGTCTTCTTCTTCTTATTTTTCTTTCTTTTTAGCACTTTCAGCTTCAGTTTTATACGGATCTTTTGAAGGTAACTTGAAGTTTGAACTGATTATCACGCTGGTTTACTGACATTACTGTAGTCAGAAAAACTGACAGACAAATGGTTGTTTTATAATTATCAAGTCTGCTGCCATTACTTGACCTCAATCAAGCAATCTCTTGTTTGTTTGTTTACATGGAACTTTGGAAGCTAAACCTGCCAATAATAAAGCTATTAAAGGAAAAAGTGCAAGTGCAAAAGGAATGTGGAGGAACTCACCTGCCAGATGAATGGAGGGCATGACCAGACTTTTGAGCAGGGCTGTGGCTGGACGTTGACCACAATCTGGGACTGGACTGCAATGTCACCCAAAGCATCATTACTAGTATACTACTACTTACTATTAGTAGTGGCAGTACTATGTAAACACATGATAGCTATTGGGCGATTCAGCAAAGCTGGTTTGCTAGAGTGAATGCGCTTTGAAATCTTTCACACAAGAAGTCGTGAGAGGTCGCAGCACGCTTCCAGGCCGATTTTTGAGTAGGAGTTGCTTCACGCTGTGTATAACAGTGGAAGTTGAACCTAGAATTGTGAAGCAGTACAAATGCCAATACTGTTGCAGTTGCATAAATTACCGTGAAAAGGGGACGGAGGGTGGGAAAAAAGTGTCTTTGCATCGTTTTTTGGCTGCCCAGAAGATCACAAGTTCACAGAAAAAATGCGTTTGGGGCATCCTATAGCACGAGCAACAAGTTATTGCTTATTTCAAGACACATTATGACTATGGGCCTCCAAAAATGCCTTTAAAGTTGGCAGTATAAAATTCACAATCACCGCCTTCCATTGTGAACAAAGTACGCACCGGAAGTAAATGCAGGCAAGGGACTTAAGCGATGCCGGGCAAAAGTCAAGGGAGTTAACAACCCCGCCTGAATCACCCAGTACAAAACACTGCTACTGTCATCAAGCACACATTAGTCATTACTACTACTACTTGACTAACTTAGTAAACTAGTACTAATTAAGTACAATTTATACTACTGTAGCAGAACCACCAGTACTCCCTACAGAGTACAAAGCATCATTACCAACACTACACCATCATCAATCAAACACAAAATGTGACAACCAGCACACATAATAATAACAGTAATAATAGTCAATACTAATACAGACCAAGCAAAAAATGGCAGTAACACGTTGTGATGTTTTCAAGTTTTACCTTCAAATTGTATCTGTAGTAAAGTGTCAGTTTAAAGGCTGTAGAAATTGTTTGGAAGTAAATATTTGTAACTCTCAGGCATTATCATGATTATGATTATAAATGGCTACGTAAATATCTTGGAAAAAACTGAGACAGACTGCTATCCATGAGTATGAACACTGTATGCGGCTAGCATTATACTTACTACTAGAATGCTGTGCCACATGACTGAGACTAGTGTGAGCATGACATGAAACATTAACCACAGCAAACAGCCCAGCAAAAGAAACTGCAACTGACTCAGTCAGTGACTGCTGGCAGCATGAAATTGATGACTGTGGCTCGCACTGCATACTTACCATGCTGTATCAGTGTGTCACTGTATGACACTGACTCAGACATTATCCCCTAGCAAATAGCCTGGGAGGAACTGCAACTGACTGTAATGAGCATGAAAGTGGCTCACACTGTAATAACTAATTTGCACACAACATTTACCCCACTATGTCAGTGTGACTGTGATACATTATCCCCTAGCAAATATCCTGGCAGAAACTGACTGCTGTCAGCATAAACATGGCTTGCACTGCATACTTACCATGCTGTGTAACTGTAAGACATCATCCTGTGATAGTGATACACATCTTGGCAGAAACTGCAATACCTGCCATAGCATATTGTGGTTTGCAATATACTGCATTGCATACTTTGATAATATTACTTACCATGCTGTGTGACGGTGACACATGATTATCACCCAGTAAATATGCTGGCAGAAACTGTGACTTACTGCTGTTAGCATAAATTTATATAGTTTGCAATGATACTTGCCATGCCGTGTGACTGTGAGACATTATCCCCCAGTAAAAAAAATTCAGGCAGAAACTGCGACTGACTGCTGTTAGTGTTAGCATACATTTATATAGGTTACAATGATACTTGCCATGCCGTGTGACTGTGAGACATTATCCCCCAGTAAATATGTCAGCAGAAACTGCGACTGACTGCTGTTAGCATACATTTATATAGGTTACAATGATACTTACCATGCCGTGTGACTGTGAGACATTATCCCCCAGTAAATAAGTCGGCAGAAACTGAGACTGACTGCTGTTAGCATACATTTATATAGTTTGCAATACTTACCATGCCATGTGACTGTCAAACATTATCCCCCAGTAAATTACTAAATATGCCGGCAGAAATTATGACTGACTGCTGTTAGCATACATTTATATAGGTTGCAATGATACTTGCCATGCCGTGTGACTGTGAGACATTATCCCCCAGTAAATATGTCAGCAGAAACTGCGACTGACTGCTGTTAGCATACATTTATATAGGTTGCAATGATACTTGCCATGCCGTGTGACTGTAAGACATTATCCCCCAGTAAATATGTCAGCAGAAACTGCAACTGACTGCTGTTAGCATACATTTATATAGGTTGCAATGATACTTGCCATGCCGTGTGATTGTGAGACATTATCCCCCAGTAAATATGTCAGCAGAAACTGCGACTGACTGCTGTTAGCATACATTTATATATTTTGCAATGATACTTGCCATGCCGTGTGACTGTGAGACATTATCCCCCAGTAAATATGTCAGCAGAAACTGCGACTGACTGCTGTTAGCATACATTTATATAGGTTACAATGATACTTGCCATGCCGTGTGACGGTGAGACATTATCCCCCAGTAAATATGTCAGCAGAAACTGCGACTGACTGTTGTTAGCATACATTTATACAATGATACTTGCCATGCCGTGTGACTGAGACATTATCCCCCAGTAAATATGTCAGCAGAAACTGCGACTGACTGCTGTTAGCATACATTTATATAGGTTACAATGATACTTGCCATGCCGTGTGACTGTGAGACATTATCCCCCAGTAAATATGTCAGCAGAAACTGCGACTGCTGTTAGCATACATTTATATAGGTTGCAATGATACTTGCCATGCCGTGTGACTGTGAGACATTATCCCCCAGCAAATATCCTGGCAGGAACTGCGACTGACCACCGTGAGCATGAATGTGGCTGTGGCCCTGACCTGGAGGTGAGGTCGTCATGGGCTCTGAAACCACAACTGACCATTCACAAACTGTTACTTACTGCTGAGTTAAAGTAAACAAAGAATTAAGGCTGTGAAACTTCTAAATCAGTAAATGTTCAGTGACTGGATTTTAAAAGAACAAAACATTTAAATAAAATATTAGTTATGTTACAGTTTTACACTAAATACACTCTGAATCTCATGATCAGTCTCCACTAAACCAGCAAATATTATATATAATGCCATTTTTACTGGTAAATGTTCCCCTTGACCTTGTACTGGTAACAATTAAAGTCATGGGTACTATGTACCAATACCAGCTGAAACTAAGCGCTTTGTGTGACTTGCTGGAGATACTCTGTACCCTGGGTCCAGAAGTGGAAGCTCCCGCTAAACAAGACTGCTTCCAGTGTTGATCAGCAAGCAAAACTGTCATGCTAGACGCTGTATCATGTGATGTATGCACCGCATGCTAGAAGCAAAAACTGATACACAGGGTTCATAAAAAAAATCCTTTCACAATTCACAAATTTTTCACAAACATTTGGAGCATGTATATGGTGCAGAAAAGCAACATGAAGGTACACAACTCTTCTGCACATCCAGTAAAGGGGCATAACCCTTACTATAGCTGATGACCAATGCACTCTATCAGTCAAAACTGATAGGAAGTGTGTTCTTTGTAATTTTGCACAGCCATTTTAATTTTTTTAACTATTGTTTGGTCTAAGGAATTTCAGTTTCTGACTGGTAAGCTGACAGCTTTTCCCTAGCTTTTTCTGAAGACCACAAAATCACAAACTTCCACAGACACCACTCAGTTTTCACAGACTTTCAAGGCCTTGAAAAGCTTATCCCATTTACCCCAAATTTTCAAAGACTGTGCAAACCCTGAATACAGTACAAACTTTCACTGCCAGCACCCCCTCCCTCCTCCTCGGATGAACAGGTCCCAAAGTCTGAATGCTGACTGCAAGATATCAGACTGACACTGTTCCATTTCTGTTTTGATAAATCAGATTTGCTGTATGATGTTTCCCCTTTCTGCTTTCATTCAAGATCTAACTGCATCAATGATTTGATTCAATGTGCCGCAACAAAGCATACAGTTTTTTTCTCGCCCAGCACCAACTGAGTGGTCTGTATCAACTATTAGTGTATCATCATCCGCTTCAAATGAAGAAACCCTTGAAATGGCAGAGAAAACCACCAAACCATCAGCTATTAGTATTGAGCAGAATTACAGATTTTCAGTGGCACAGGCATGAAGATGACACTGACACCAGAAAGACTAGCATCTCACTCTCACAGTCTCAGCATGACCTTTGTTTTGCAGACTGTGTTGCACCAGGGTGGAGACTGGAGAGTGGAGTGGTGAAGAAGATGAAGCGTGACTTCTGTTAATACTGTTATGGGGGGGGGGGGGGGGGGAGGGGGAGGACCCTGGCACATTACTAGGCCCAGATAATGTTGATGGTACCTGCTGAGTGTTGGTACCAGAATTTTTTTTTATTGCCCATACTGCATACCAAATATATACCAATAGTCTATGAGCAAATCTAGTGACTCCAGTTACGATGTTAGTTTCATCACTACCAAAATGACAATTCTATGTATAGTGTATGTCTAGAGCTATAACTTACAAGGCACCTGTGACCAAAATAATAAAAACTTAAAGTGTACCTCTGTAACTTTTTCAGTTTTTGTAAAAATAATATCAAATGATCAATATATTTTATATCAATTATCATGGTCACAATCACATGGTCCCCCCTCCTTGAATGGACAGGTCCCAAAGTGTGAATGCTGACTGCAAGATCTGAAACTAGTGAAACTGAAACTAGTAAAAGCTTATGCTTCTATTTCTAAGGAAAGTAAGCTCAAGGGTCACACATCAGATTCCAAATCTGATAATACTAACACTGTAACAGTTTTGATGGAAAATCACAAATCTGTTAGTGTTACTGTTACATTGAGTTACAGTATTATCTCGGAAAACAACAATACTAACACTGTAACAGTCTTGATGGAAAATCACAAATCTGTTAGTGTAAAAAGTATTTTATCAATTATCATGGTCACAATCACATAGTCCCCCCTCCTTGAATGGACAGGTCCCAAAGTGTGAATGCTGACTGCAAGATCTGAAACTAGTGAAACTGAAACTAGTAAAAGCTTATGCTTCTATTTCTAAGGAAAGTAAGCTCAAGGGTCACACATCAGATTCCAAATCTGATAATACTAACACTGTAACAGTTTTGATGGAAAATCACAAATCTGTTAGTGTTACTGTTACATTGAGTTACAGTATTATCTCGGAAAACAACAATACTAACACTGTAACAGTCTTGATGGAAAATCACAAATCTGTTAGTGTTACACTGAGTTACAGTATTATCTCAGAAAACAACAACTTATAAATGTCTGAAAATGTAACATTTGACACATGTCACGTGTACACAACTTCGGGGATAACAACAACAACAAAATCACATGATTTAGGTGGGGGAGGGATGGAACACAATGCCATTCACATTGTATGTAAATCTTGGCATACGAATCATGCAACTGGTGTAACTTCATAACTGATGTTTTTAATTTATTAACAGAGAAACAGAAGGACTTTGCCCTTAAGTCTTATGTTCACTCAGTCACTGTCTCATTCTCAACCTAGACAGGGTTCCAGGCAAGATCAAAAGATCTTAGAGGAGGGAGGTGGAGCTGGACCCTCACTTTTGCCCAGAAGAGATCATGAGTACAGAGTAGGGAGGTGGAGCTGGGCTGAGCAAGTTGGACGTCTTTGCTTCAAGTTGTCCAAGTTGTTCGTCAACAGCGGTGCAACGGACATTGTCTTAGTGACTCTGTCCAGCACAGCAGTTGAAAGAGCAATTGCGCAGTGCACAAGTCGCTGGGCAATGGCGAGGGGACACCGCCTTAACACTTCCATTGTTCTGGCGGCGGTCCACGGTCTCTCCGGTCTTTTTCGGGCGGTTTCCGCTGTCGCGCCTTTCACTCTCTCGCCCCCTTCCCACTCTGTCCCCGTCCCTAATAGGCCAACTCGCCTCTGTGGACGTAAAGCAACACTAAACCAACCATGTCTCATTCTCAGTGCTCTCTCACTCTGTCTTACTCTTGGTATTTTTCTTGAACTCTTAAAAGTCTTAGTCTCTTCTTCTTCACTTCGAGGGCCCACGATCAAGTTGCTGATCATCGTCATCATGGAACTTGGAAGCTTCACTAACTAAACTTTGCCTCGAATCCAAACAAAGATCGAATACAGTAACAGTGTAATGGTATTTTCCTAGTTTTAAATTTAATTCTCTACTGTATCTGATTATTACCGTGTGTGTCCAGTGAATGGGATAACATCCTGTCTGCCTGCAGTCGGTAGATGGACACACGGGATTCAAAACACCGGAAGTATACAGCATGGGAATTTTACCAAATGATAATCACACAGCATTATTGAACCATATGGGGATATGAAACCCGTTCGTTCGTTCCGCGTTCGTGGACGTGTTAACGCTGAGCCAGTTGTCTCCGAAGATGTACTGGCGGGGACCGAGATCCCAGGAGGTGGAAGAAGAGGCTGTGCTATAGGTCCTCAGCAATGGGGGCCCGAAAAAGCATTTTGCCTGCCAGCAGCTCTACATCAGTAACGTGCCAGCGGCACTTTGCTTCGACCGACTAGGCAACTGGTAGTGTTAGGGTCAGGCCATACTTTTTTTCTTTTCTTCAGCCACACCCCCCTTTTCTCGCACACCATAAATATCCGTAATGATCAGACATTGGTCCTGGATATTATTGGAAGAAGAATAAATTATACCTGCGGGACTGCCGCGATTCTAACCGCTAGTGAAATCGAACATGACCACGTGATCGAGTTCCACGTCATAAATGGGTTCAAGTGACACACAAAACGTTAACACTGACAAGACTAACAAGATTGTAAATTGTAAACTGAATCTATAATGTCAGGGACTGGATGTATGAAACTGAACAAGCTCAGTTAAACCGCGACAGTGAAGACCTACCGTGCGGGTCAGGGCCGGGTACACTCCCCATCGCCGCTTTCCGGCACGTTCCTCCAAATTTGTTTTAGAATGCCAGCAGCTATTCTTGATTTAGATTTTTTTTCTTTTCTTTTTTTCTTTCTTTCTTTTCCTTTTCGTAACATACAAACAAAATGTCATTTCCGACTCTTCTTGATGATGATGAGTTGATGCTTAATGTCCTCAGATGTCATTTGACATATTAGGGACAAGTTGTGACCAATGCCGAAGCACGGTTCAATAAAATCCACATACGTAAGGTGTATGCGTGTTTAGCTGTAACCTGACACCTGCACTTTTGGCAGAATGACCGGGATTTTTTACGTGCTACTGTGGTAACACGGGGGTGGAACGGATACCGAAATAAGAGTCAGCACAGAAAGTCGACCCTGGAGAAGAAAATTCTCCCGCCGTTCCAGCAGGGATTCGAACCCGCGACCTTTCAATCACGAGTCCGGCGCTCTAACCACTGAGCTATCCCCGCCCCTTCTTCTTGTTTGTAGTAAC
>OY757548.1:4869506-4887006 GCA_963584105.1 Alviniconcha strummeri
GGGGGGGGGGGGGGTTGGAGGGCGAAGTGGAAATATATGGGTGAGGGGTGGAGGGGACGGGACAACTCAAATACCAGTCGAAAGTAAAGACATTACACGCAAATCACTTATATTAAAGATCCAAAAACATAAAAGTGGAAATATGTGGGTGAGGGGTGGAGGGGACGGGACAACTCAAATACCAGTCGAAAGTAAAGACATTACACGCAAATCGCTTATATTAAAGATCCAAAAACATAAAAGTGGAAATATATGGGTGAGGGGTGGAGGGGACGGGACAACTCAAATACCAGTCTAAAGTAAAGACATTACACGCAAATCACTTATACTAAAGTTCCAAAAACATAAAAGGTTGAAAGGAACGCTATTAATTAGGACAAAATTATATTCATCTCTCTCTCTCTCTCTCTCTCTCTCTCTCTCTCTCTCTCTCTCTCTCTCTCTTAACGTCCGCAGAAATGTCTTACGGTTCATTAGAGACGGCGGTGGGAGGGGGCTGTAGATTACTTATGTACCTATATGATGCTCGTTTCTAGCGCATTCCAACACACAGAAAGCAAGCAGGATCGCCGCCACCAGAACAGAACATGTTGTAAGTGATGGGGAGCCAGCCAGTGCGAAGCAATATGTGTACTGTGCAACTTTCGGGGGAACAAATCGCAAAGACAGTGTCCACAGAAACAAGTCTTCGAGAACAACTGATTTTAAAAAACAAAACAAAACTAAAAGATCATCCAACTCATTTCGTGAGAGCCCAGCTCCACCTCCCTGTTCACACAGGCTCTGCGCTCTGGGTCGAAGGTTTGCATCGGTTAAATTGGTTTAACGCCGACTTGTCTCCGAAGTGGAATTGGCGGGATTCGAGATTCTAGGAGATGAGGCAAGAGGAAGACTATACTTAAGGCTACAAAGTCACCTGCATGATTCCTGCATTCAGATAGGCAGCAATGCGAGTCATTTTAAAGCTCTATTAATTGTGATGGACAAACTCACAAGACGGTGTCCACAGACCATAACATTTGCAGAGAAAGGAGAGCCGAAGCAGAATCGAACTGAGGTCCTTTTGCTTACTAGCTGGGCGAATGTTTGTTCGCCGAACATACTTCGTACAGTTCGACAAACTATGATTCGTTTCTTGATTGAACTTTTAGTTCGCCGAACATGGTTCGGACAGTTCGAAGAATTTACTTGTTCTCAACTGGTTTGTAATGAGATGCAGGCTTCGGCCCAAACTTGCGGCAGACGCGCAGCAGACAGCATGATCGAAAATGTAGGCTAAAGTCAATATATTTTATCATCCCTCACAGGGTAATTCAACTAACCACTATCTCATTCTGGGTCTCCAAGACAAGGCTGCGCCTCCCACAAGTCAACAAATAAACAAATTCCCTCCGAAGTGAGTGAAGAACCTAGCGACACCGTCATCCATTTTTATTTTTATTTTTTCTTCATCCACAGGAGAGCGCTGCTCTCAGCCAGTCAGAGGCAATGATCGTCGAATAGGGCGAATGTTCCCAGAACATGTTGAGCGAAGCTTTTTGGACCCCGAATATAGCTTCGACGAATACTTCCAACTAGGTTCGCGAAGAAAAGTTCGCCCAATTAAGAACTAGCTAGGTTCGCCGAATACTTCCAAATAGGTTCGCGAACAAACATTCGCAAAGTTAAAGAACGGGCTTAACGCGTACCGCTAAGCCAAAATGGCTCACCTGGGGCGTAGGAATCACCGCGTGGATATATTATGGACAGCCACATCTCCACATCCCCCCCACCCCGCCCCCCCCTGCCCCCTCATAGTTCAGGAGCTGCGTGAGTCGAGGTGGCCGTTCTGGGCTGTCCGTCCTAACGAGCTTTCTGGTTTCCGTGGACGCAAAGAATTATTGAACCGTGCTTCGGCATTGGTCACAATTTGTCCCTAATATGTCAACTGACATCTGAGGACATTAAGTATCAATTAATCATCATCATCCACATCCCCACAGGGACATTACGGCCACCGTGACTGCCTCATCGTGTGAAGTTACTGAGATTAAATGGCGCAATACCAGACACATTCACAATATTCGCCGTGCTTGCCATCAGCGGTGGATTTAGCGCTCAGGAGGGACATAATGCCATCAATTAACAGATTAACTTCGATCGTATACTCACCCTCCACCGACCGTCATCCCAAAGGGAATGTGCGGGTCCTATACATATATATAGATATAATAGCTACTGCAGCTGATTTTCCCACTGTCCGCCTTTGAATTCGCGTTTTGATCCGGGCACAGCAGATTGTATTCGTGCAAGATTACACTTGATTCTGATGGGGTGAGTATATTTGTAAACTTTTACTCTCTTATTTAGTGTGTAGGAGAGTGGTTTAAAAAATCGTTCACTATTTACTCACGCTCTCAGTCAGTCAATACGTAGCGTAGGTGATAGCGATCAGTTAATTGTCGACTCTTGGGTAGTGCCTGCCCCCTACCGTTGGCTCATCGGTCGCAAAATGCTGACTGACCGACCTGATGCCATGACCGACCTGATGTCATGACCAACCTGCTGTCATGGCCGACCTTATGTCATGACCGACCTGATGTCATGACCTACCTGACGTCATGACCGACCTGATATCATAGTCGACCTGACATCGTGGCCGACCTGATGTCATGACCGACCTGATATCATGGCCGACCTGATATCATGACCGACGTGATCTCATGACCGACCTGATATCATGACCGACTTGATATCATGGCCGACCTGATATCATGACGGAGAAGAATGTTGAAATTGTGAATATTGACCTGAAGTAATGTGAAAATAAAATTTGATCAATTTGAGTTGTTGCTATTGTTGTTGAATTGTCTACAAATCAGTTACTTTGTGAGACAATCCAAAGAGAGTGTCTTCTTTTTTTCTTTCTTTTTCACAGTCTGCATAATCAGAAGAAGAAGAAGAAGAATGGATAAAACGTAATACACACACACACACACACACACACACACACACACACACACACACACACACACACACACACACACACACACACATATATATAATCTTAAACAAGAATGACTGCTAGCCATAACAAAAACAGATAAATGATTTAGCTCTCCATCTCATTTTTCATTGTTTTTGACCTTTAACTCTTGTTTAAATGTCGTTTTTTGGCTTGATAAAAGGGGTTACCCCGAAAATTCGCTTGTTGTGTTTTGTCCTAATAAATAGCGTTCTTTTGAACCTTTTATGTGTTTGGATCATCCGTAAAGACAACACTAAACCCACCTAATAAAGGACCAGAACGGTCAATAAAACTGGGAACTTACAGTATCTGCCGACTGAAATTCGGCAAAGGTCATCAAAATTGGGGCTAAAATGTTAATAAACTCGAAATATATAGATGTTGAGCAAAATATGAAGCGTATAAAACGAAAACATACTAAAACTTGTAAAAGCACATGATTTTGCTGCAAGCAATAATCACGAGTTAGAACATGTCCAAAATTGACACCAAAGGGACTCGTCGAAACATTGCCAACGTTGGTTGTCTTACTAGTTTTAGACGTACCGAATCAGTAAAGCACATGAATATTACATGTATTTCTACCACAATATAATAATGCTAAAGACTGTGCTTAATTATGATACAATTTATGTTTAACAAAAACAGAAATATCGAAAAAACACCTGAAATTGTCACTCAGAAACAGATTAATAATAATCTTAAGGAAACGAAGCTGAAATAAATTCATAAAAACAAAAAGTATAAGTGGTATCACTGAAATAACTGATGTAGCGCAACGTTAGATTAAAATAAAACAATGCAAAAATATCCATAAAAACACACACACAGAAACTGTTACAGTCCAAAAAAGAAAGAAGTTGTAAGCAACTAAACGAAGAAAAATCAAAAGAACATAATTATATACTTTCTCGTCTTCTTTGTCTGCTTTTTCTTCTCACACACACAGACAGCCAGACATAAAGAGAGAGAGAGAGAGAGAGAGAGAGAGAGAGAGAGAGAGAGAGAGAGAGAGAGAGAGAGAGAGAGAGAGAGAGAGAGAGAGAGAGAGAGAGAGAGAGACAGACAGACAGACAGACAGACAGACAGACAGACAGACAGAGACAGAGACAGAGACAGAGAGACAGAGACAGAGACAGAGACAGAGAGACAGACAGACAGACAGACAGAAACAGAGATAATTTGCCGTCTAATATAATTTCTGTTTCCACTTTGCAGAATCAAACCTACTGCAAGATGTATTCAGTAACCAAAACAGAACCCCGGCCTTGCTTCAAGACCTTCTTCACAACTACTATGATGTCATACTTGGTAATCAGCGTCTGTCCCTCCACCTGTCTTGAACTGTCACAGGTACAGACTTCCGTGGTGCCAACATCACACTCTGGTCCGGTCAGTGCGGGCACCGCTGACACAGAGCAACCGCGCACATTAAACACTCAAGGGCTAACAACAGAACAAGGTGTCCAGCTCTCTTCAGAGGTCTCGTCTTTATCACAGCCGCAAGAAACAGGCCCAACGAAGGTGAAGGAGAGTCAGGTAAAAACAAACACTACACTAGTAGACCAGCTTGAAGGCAATCCTTTCAGTCATCCACCAACCGAGCGACACAAGACAGAGGCAGGCCGAGCAACAACAATGAAGCCATTCCCAGGACAGACAGTTGGCGATTTGATGGCGTTCCCGACAAGCACACCATCGATGCCAACAGGAGAAACGTATAGCACAACAAAAATTCCCCTGTTGACTGACCACACCCAGAGGTTAACGCAATCTACAGATATTCCACAATCACAAGAACTGAAAGAGCCGTTTCAAGACGAGTTCTGTCCAAGCACTGAGCTGCACACGCCGGAGTCTATGGAGGGAACTATTACCTGGGAATTCGACTTCGACCTTTGTTCCACAGGACGTCTGTGGTCTTTTGCCGTCCCAGACGGCTACGGGCTTGTTCTTCAGTTCTATCACGTTGAGATGCAATCGAGAGACTCTTTAATGATCCAGAGCTACGGTGAGGCTAACCAGAAAACGTGGAGGAAATTCACACAAACGAGTGCTGAGTCGCAGGCACCGTTACTATTGCGTAAAAGGGCAGCATCAATCGCACTTAACACGCTTCCTGGACTGCACAGAATGTGGAGAGCATCAAACTTCAACGTCAGCTACCGCGCACACACTCTGGACACCTTGCCCGAGTTTACTCGCGATTTAAGAGAGAAGCCAGTGGAGTCTGACTTCACTTACCTCTGCACCGGGATCTCAGATCTCCCCAAGGCCATCACCTGTGATGGAATACGTCACTGTGAACTCGGAGAGGACGAAACAAACTGCACCTACCGTGCCCAGGGATGTGGAGACTGGTTTCCCTACAATGACCAGTGCCTGAAGGTAGAATTTGTGCGAATTCGTAGCCTTGTTTCTGGACAATCCCACGTCACAATGCCTCTCCAAGCCGAAGAGTCATGCCAGTTAATCCACGGAGGGACGTTGGGGTTATTTCCTGATTCAGCCGGTGTAGACATCGTGGCAGAAATGATTCGTAAAAGTGGCTTCCACAACGCTGTCGTGGGGATCCACAAAGTGAAGCCCGTGTCGCTGAGGCTGAGGCATCTGTACCGCTTTCTGTGGCAGTGGGGAGATCAAGGAAGTCCCATTGCCTATGAGCAGCAGGAGCTGCAGAGATCTGGAACTATGGCGGATTGTGCAATTCTGGACGTTTTTCCAGTCCCCGTTCTTCGTCCCGTCAGGTGCGTGCTGCCAGATCTCGTTCCCCAAGGCTATGTCTGCATGAGACCCAAAACAAACTACCCTGCGCCGAAGCTAAATCTACCCGGTGTAAGCTTACCAAGAGCGTCCTATTCCCCTGACATGATACCCACCAAGGAATGTCCCGACGGTTCCGTTGTACAGACGTTTCATCGCTGTCACTGGGGGCAACAGGACGAGGACTCGAACTCTGGCTGGTCTCCAAACAAGTTCCCGCTGTTCCAGTGTCGTTTCGGTCCGGCCGTTCATTACTCGCTGCTCTGTGACGGAAATGACGACTGTTTTGACCGCAGTGATGAGATGGACTGTCAGCATCCACAATTCACTCCTCTTTTGGACTCGGCTTTTATCTGCAGAAACCTGCAAGCGATCCCTGCTGAAAGAAAGTGTGATGGAACAAATGACTGTTTCGACGAGAGCGATGAAGAATCTTGCATTTCTTGTGGTAGCCAGATCATGTGTGTGGGCGTAGGCTGCATACCAGCCGGTTACGCTGCTCTCTTTAATTCGTGCCCGACCACACCACCTTCTCTGGAATCACCTTTTATTTCCCACCACCCTGCCAGCGTGGAACTGGATGGCTACGGTATGTCTAGACTAGAAGAGGCCGTCAGCGGATGCAGAGAAGGATTTTACTCTTGTAGAGATGGCTACTGCATCCCGACCTTTCTCCTCAACAACGGGGAAAAGGACTGCCGGTATGGTGAGGACGAAGACATCCCCGTGCACAACATGACGTGCGCAGGTTACTACAGGTGTCAGGGATCTGGCAGCTGTGTTCACAAGGACTATGTGTGTGACGGGATTTATCACTGTCCTAACAAAGACGATGAGAGGTTTTGTCACTTGACCTGCAGTCAGGGCTGCATCTGCGAAGGTCATGCATATAAGTGTTCAGTAATGATTGATCCTCTTCAGCATCTGTACGTGCGTTACCTGGACCTCAGCCACGCTTCCAACGTGTCTCTGGAAAACATTCACTTCATGGAGTATCTATCTTTCTTGAATCTCTCATTCTGTTATCTTGGCAATGTCAACCTCACCAACATGCACCAATTACAGACTTTGGATCTTAGCTTCAATTCTATTACAGAATTGGCTTCTCTCAATCTGCACAAACTACCGAGACTACTATACTTGAATTTATCCAGTAATCCCTTTGTGAAAACACTGAACAGTTCCTTTACTACCATGCTGAACTTGGGCGAGCTCCAGAACGTTAGGAGCCTGATCATGACTAACGTAAGTCTTGAGGTTATTCGAAGCAAGGTTTTCGTTCCCCTGTCTAAGCTGACATATCTAGACATACGAGCCAACCCTGTGCACAGCTACGACAAGGAATCATTCGGGGGGTTGACGGCGCTGCAAGAGTTACACACAGACGAGTCCAAACTGTGCTGCAGCTACTTTCACCCCTCGCTGTCACGGTGTCACGCTCCAGTGGACGAACTGTCGTCCTGCAGTGACCTGTTGGCCCAGGATTTCTTCAGGGTGTTCCTTTGGGCCTTCTCTGTGTTAGCCATTGTTGGTAACACGGGGGTTCTCATCTACAGACTGTTTGTTAGCACACACACCTCGCCCCCGGCGTTCCGAGTTCTGGTGAAGAACCTGTGTGCCTCTGATCTCCTGATGGGGGTCTACATGATGCTGATTGGCGTGGCTGACGCTCAGTACCGCGGGGTGTATGTGGCCAAGGAGGGAGAATGGACCAAGAGCACGGCGTGTACGATTGCAGGATTCCTGTCTCTCGTGTCCAACGAAGTGTCGGCCTTTGTCATTTGTCTGATCACGCTGGACCGTGTCCTGGTTCTCTGCTTTCCTCTCAACTCGCGTGTTCACCTCAGTTCTCGGGTCACGACCTGCGTCTGCTGCGTGGTCTGGGTCACTGGTATCGTGCTGGCTGCTGTGCCGCTCCTGGCAGGAATGGAGTTCTACGGACTGAACGGCATTTGTCTCCCCTTGCCCATCACACGAAAGCAGTTTTCCGGTCAGACCTACGCCTTCGGTGTCTTCATTATCTTGAACTTCATCCTCTTTGTCTTCATCGGTGTGGGTCAGATTTTCATCTATCTCGCCGTCCGTAAGGTCAGCACAGCTGCGGGAAGTCAGCAACGCGAGAAAGATATGACTCTCGCTCGTCGACTCTTCCTTATCGTCTTCACCGACTTCTGTTGCTGGTTCCCCATCGGTCTGATGGGTCTCCTGGCTGCCAGTGGAACTCCCATCCCTGGCCAGGTCAACGTGTGGGCCGCCATCTTCGTGCTGCCGCTCAACTCGGCTCTCAACCCCTTCCTGTACACGTTGAACGGCCTGATGGAGCAGTGGAGGAAACGAAGGATGGAGAAGAGGACGAGGAGGATGATCGCCAAACTGAAGACCGAAATTCCCAAATGGCAACCATCCAGCGTTCAAGAGTTGATTAGAATTTGCGTTCGCTCCAAACTCGTGGAGAAAGAAACCGTAATGAAATGGCTGGGAATCACCGTGGAATCAACGACCGAACTGTGCGGTAAGGAAGATTTGCCCAGCGATGGAGATATTTCTTATGCGTATGACAGCCAAAACATGACCCAGAGTACCAACTTCGATGTTTATGATAAGGCTGACAATACAATTTAACATGTTGATATGATCAAGTAACAGTCATGGAACATCGTTTATTCCGATAAATATTGAATCGTGTACTCCACCATCATATAAAAACAAACAAACAAACAATAACATGTGTTTCGCTAATAATTATTTGTCATATGACATCCGAGGACATTATGCCCCAAATATAACAACAACGTACATGTGGTCTCAATCAGTTTTAGCCGGACACCGGTCAGTGTTTCAGGTCTAGAGAAGTGAGCACGAATCCAGTCCCATCTGAGACGACTACTTCTGTGTAGCTGGGGTGTGTGTGTGCTGCTGGACAAGCGAGTTGCAGCACGCAGATGGCCGATGAATCTATATGACGACTCAAGACTGGCTGGCATCGGAGAAGATTATGGACTCTATGGTGACTCACAGTAGGGACACATCACGGAAGATATGGACTCTACTTAATGATTCACATGGCTGTTCATAGACATGCTGGTAAACCTTTCTGTAAACAGATATAAAATAAAACTATTGATCGCAACAGGCTATGATATCACAGAAGCTTGTGGACTATATTGTCTGTTGAGGATGATAACTTTCTAACGGAGGGTTGGGGATGTGTGAACCTAATGATTTTTATTTGCGAGTTTTTACATTTTGGTTTGACACAGAGAAAGCATTATTCCAAGTAATTTTGGGTTTGCTATAATTAAGTATTAATGTATGCAGACTGAGAGAAAGGGGGTATATGTCTAAGAGTGTGTATGTGCCTGTGGTTCATGACTTAGAATTACTGAGATATGTTCTTCGTTGTGCGATCGAAAGACAGCTTTAATTTTCCGCTGGGATTAATCAAATATATTGTTATTATATATAATGATTCCCAAGGAGTGGCATCAGAATAACACTGCGGACTCTGTATGATGACTGGCAACAAGCTGGCATCACCGCAGATTGTGGACTGTATATGATGACTGGCAACAAGCTGGCATAACAGAAGATTGTGGACTTTGTGTGACTGGCAACAAGCTGGCATCACAGACGATTTTGTCTCTGTATGAAGACCCGGCAAAAAGCCGGCTACACAGCAATTCAATTCAATTAAAAAACAAACAAACTTTAATCATCCCACAAGGGACAATTTTTTGGTAGTCATGGCGGGATCGTAAAATAATAATACATAAAGTTAAGAGAACAATACAACAAACAGACTGTGGACTCTGTACCATGACTGGCAACAAGCTGGCATCACAGAAGATTGTGGACACTGTGTGATGACTGGCAACAATTTGTGGAATGTATACTGACCTGCAACAATCTGCCATCAAAGATTGTGGACTCTGTAGGATGACTGGCAACAAGCTGGCATCAATGATTGTGGACTCTGTAGGATGACAGGCAACAAGCTGGCATCAAAGATTGTGGACTCTGTAGGATGACAGGCAACAAGCTGGCATCAATGATTGTGGACTCTGTAGGATGACTGGCAACAAGCTGCCATCAATGATTGTGGACTCTGTAGAATGACTGGCAACAAGCTGCCATCAATGATTGTGGACTCTGTAGGATGACTGGCAACAAGCTGGCATCAAAGATTGTGGACTCTGTAGGATGACAGGCAACAAGCTGGCATCAAAGATTGTGGACTCTGTAGGATGACAGGCAACAAGCTGGCATCAAAGATTGTGGACTCTGTAGGATGACAGGCAACAAGCTGGCATCAATGATTGTGGACTCTGTAGGATGACTGGCAACAAGCTGCCATCAATGATTGTGGACTCTGTAGAATGACTGGCAACAAGCTCCCATCAATGATTGTGGACTCTGTAGGATGACTGGCAACAAGCTGGCATCAAAGATTGTGGACTCTGTAGGATGACAGGCAACAAGCTGGCATCAAACATTGTGGACTCTGAAGGATGACTGGCAACAAACTGGCATCAAAGATTGTGGACTCTGTAGGATGACAGGCAACAAGCTGGCATCAAAGATTGTGGACTCTGTAGGATGACTGGCAACAGGTTTGCATCACAGAAGACTGTGGAATGCATGATTCATACCGACACGGAATTACATATCTTGACACACACAATTACAGTATCACCTGGAATTTGAAACACTCTTCACGTTTGACATTGTGCCCACGCAGACCTTTTTTGTTTACATAAAAGAGTAAACCAAGGCGTAATTAACAGTAGAGTTTCCACATCGTGAGTCGAATTTAAGCCATACTCTTTATAGAGGCCGAAATTGATTACCTGATACACAAAGCATGGGTCCAAAATGACCCACTCTCCTAGCAGAAATGATTTTTCTTCCCATTGGCGTATATGGTGTATCCTGTAACCTTGCTGCGGTGTGGATTTTGATGTTTACTGATCACTATTACCCATGAGCCACAAAGGGCTAACAGAAATACATGTAAATAAAAAATCTTCAGAGTCTTGAAAAGTTTATGTCTCTCTCTTCATATATATATCTATACACGCGTGTGTGTGTGTGTGTGTGTGTGTGTGTGTTCTCTCTTGAACAGACTGAGCTTTGACCCGTTACCTCTCCATCCCACAGCTCGGTGGTTAGTGTGTACATTAACTGCGCGGCGTCCTTTTTTTTTAGTGTGTACATTAACTGCGCGGCGTCCTTTTTTTTTTTTTTTTTTTTTGATTCCAAGTTGGAGCCTTACTGGAACGGACACAACAGAGCTGGCTCGCATTAGCTAAAAAAACTTTCGATGAGGTGAGATTTAATTATTCTTACTAATAATGAATTATTCTCACTAAATCGGAGAAAGAGGTGAAAGTGTAAATCACTCAAGCGGAAATTAGTCTTACTAATGGATCAAGGACTACATCAGTCATTGAATGAAAAAATGAAGTTCTAATACAATGTAAACACACAGCCTTTATGAACATGCAAAAATGCACGGAGAAAAGCCTGTTTTCGTGGACTCACTTGCCGAATGTTGTTCCAACAGAAATAAGAGGTAGGTCTAAAGCCCGTTCTTAACTCGGCGAACAGTTTGTTCGCCGAAAACACTTCGGACAGTTCGACGAACTATAATTCGTTTCCTAACCCTTTCACTGCCAACAAACTGTACTGCTGGTGCAGTTTCCTCCCAAGATCAGTATCCGGAAAAGTCTGAGCAGATCAAACTTACTGTTTAGGAAACTTTGTATGGCTTGAGAATACGTGAAAACTTAAAATAGTCATTCAGGAAGTCGCACGACGTCCTGTAAGTAGACGGAAAACACTTTGCCATATGATGTTATATGACGTCCTGGGGGCAGTGAATGGGTTAAATGAACTTTTAGTTCGCCGAACATGGTTCGGACAGTTCGACGAACTCTACTTCGTTCTTAACTGGTTTATAATGAGATGCAAGCTTCTGTCCGAACTTGCGGCAGAAGCGCAGCAGACAGCTGTAGGATAAAGTGTAGGATAAAGTAAAGTCAGGTCAAAGTAAATATACTTTAATCATTCCTCACAGGGTAACTAACTACTATATCATTTTGGATCCCAGAGATTGGGCTGCGCCTCCCACAAGTCAACAAATAGGCCAGTTCGCTTCGAAGCGAGTGAAGTATCGACACCGTCATACATTTTTATATTTATTTCTTCCTCGTCCGCAGGAGAGCTCTCTGCTCTCAGCCAATCGGAGGCAATGTTCGCCGAACTGGGCGAGTATTCCCGGAACATACTGAGCGAATCTTTTTGGACCCCGAATATAGCTAGCTTCGTCGCAGTTTGACGAATACCCGGAACTAGGTTCGCGAAGCAAAAAGCCTGGAACCAAGCCTCCCTCCCTCCCCCTCCGCTGCCAGCAGTTGATGACCCGGAAGGCGTCCACCCCAGCGACACTTCCCCGTCTGCTGTAGCCAGTGGAGCCGTGGCGTTGCTCCATGGGAGCGCAACCTACGACATCAACTTCAACGACAATAGCAGTGCAGCTGACAACAACACTGACATCACTGCTGACGGCAGCACCAACGCAACCGCCAGCTCTCCCTACGACTGCGGTGACGTCGACATCACTGATGACAGCCACACCAGCACTGCCTCCGACTGCCGTGACGCCACCATCAGCTCTCCCTCCGACAGAGCTGACCTCAACGTTGACGCCATCATCAGCACTATCACCAGCTCTCCTTATGACAGCGCTGACCTCAACATTGACGCCATCACCAGCACTACTACCAGCTCTCCCTCCGACAGCGCTGACGTTGACATCGACACCACCACCAGCTCTCGTTCCTACGTCGGTGGCGGCGCCGTCAACACCACTGCTGACAGCCACACCAGCACCGCCACCAGCTCTCCCTCCGACAGCGGCGACGTCGAGGTCGACGTCAGCACAAGCTCTCCCTCGGACAGCAATGACGACGTCGACGCCACTGAGGACGGGCACACCAGTGCCGCCCCCAGCTCAGCCTCTCTCTCCGACAGCAATGGCAATGACAACATCGACACCACTGCTAGCGAACACAGCGGTGCCGACATTGCCCTTGCCACGACTGGCTCGGTGGCCCAGGTAGATCTCCAGGAGATGGTGGACAGATTGTACCAGCAGTTCCAAGACTACAGAATTCAAGCCTCACGCAAGCTTCTTGTCCGCAAGCAACAGAACGGAGAACAAGTACAGGATTTGACTGTGGTAAAAGAATCCCAAGCCAGGCAGATAGAACTACTCCGAAGAAGGTGCCAGGCCGTCGAATACAAATTTAGGGGCCTCAAGAAGAACACCAAGTCAAACAAGGCCTTTCAAGCAGACAAACCACAAACAACAACACATTAGTCTTCAACCACAGGTCAACGCATTCACACAACAATAAACAAGGCCGATACACCACAACTACAACCAACAACACACCGGTCTTGAACCACAGGTCAACGCATTCACACAACAATAAACAAGGCCGATACACCACCACTACCCCCTCCAGTCAGCACCCACCACCACCTTCCACCGCGTTCCGTCATGCACCGACACCCGCCCCTGACACAGGTCACGAGATCTCTCGATCCTCCTACCCCCAGCCACAACAGTCGTCCCTGTCTTCTCTCCACCCCAGCTCTCCGTCTGCCCCACTCCTGCAGTAAGTAAACATGTTGCTTAAAGTCCACAGAAACCACAAGGCTTTTTAGGGACGGGGAGAAGGGGGGATGGGGGTTTGAAGATGGGGGAGGGAGATTATATACTTATCGCTACAGTGTCACCACCAGAACGACTTCTGCATTAAGGTGGGCAGCGGTGAGAGCCATTTTAATGCTTCATAATTGTGAGGGACAAAGTCACAAGACAGTGTCCACAGACCACAACTTTGAAGAGAAAAGATAGCCGAACCGGATTCGAACCGAGGTCCTTCTGCTTACCAGCCTAACGCCTTACCGCTAGGTCAAAGTGGCTCACATTCCTGCAGCAAGCTGATAAATGGGGACTCCAACGTCAAAAAGGTCGCCAGACGACGTATTGACTCCAAAGGCAACACCCATGTAAGAATTTTTACAGGTGCAACTGTGGCACAGCTGACCAACATCATAAGCACAGGCGCCTGCTATCCCCAAGTTGAACAGGTCGCGGTTACCACTGGTACGAACGATTGTGCAGGAAATCAAACATACGCTATACATGCGACATCGCTGCTGACTACCAGAGGCTGCTGTCAGCAATCAAGGCCGCTTTCCAATAGCTGATGTTGCAGCAGCGGCAGGCCCTCTTCAGGCTAAATGGCGATCTAACGACACGATCGCCGCACTCAGTAAAGACCTGACCCCTTTGTGTCAGCAACAGCAACAAGGTCCACTTCATGCGCCTCTCCACGCTCTGGCAGTGCTGTTTGCAATGAAGAATCGACCCAAACTCCAAGCACTGGTTTACGACATCCTTCCTTCAAGGAAGATGCCAGAGAGCGATGCTTGGAGTGTGGAGTCCACCCTAGTATCCTAACGTTCAAATGAACCTAATGCCGCTATCCTCGAGTATTAAAGTTTTCGAGTTCTCTCTCTCTCTCTCTCTCTCTCTCTCTCTCTCTCTCTCTCTCTCTCTCTCTCTCTCTCTCTCTCTCTCTGCTGCCCCTTTGCGTGCTTTGTTTTCGTTAATTTTACGATTCTGTTGAATTTTGGTTTTGCGCTCTCTTTGTGTAAACGTACTTTTTTTGAGTGTTATTGTTTTCTTTTCTTTTTCCGGTTTGCTCTTTTTTTCATAATTTCCATCGTTTACTACAATGTTGTGCGTTGGTCATCAGAATGTGTACCATTTGTATAACAAGGTTCCTGATTTGTGTATATTCCTTAGCCAGTCAACGCCTAACTATAACATTTTTGGTATCACAGAGTCACGACTAACCTCCAGAATTTCTGACCAGGATATTAACATTCCAAATTATTGTATTTCGAGAAAAGATTCACTTGTTATTGGACAGACTGGTATTGCAGTATACATACACAACTCTATTGCTGGCATTACACACAGACGTCAAGACCTTGAAAGTGACATTGTTGAATGCATTTGGCTTGAACCGAAACCAAGTACGAGCGCTCCTAATATTTGTGTGTGTATTTTATATAGAAACCCTTCTGCTTCTTATGAATGGTTTGGCAACTTTGTACAAATGATATAAAATCCATACTGTTAAACCCCATGCTGATATTCTGGTACTAGGAGATTTTAATATTGATTTACTGAAGCCACACTCTTACTGGAACTCTACTATAACACTGCTAGGCTTAACCCAACTTGTGAAATCACCTACTAGAATTACACAGACGTCTGCCACTCTTATTGACCATATGTATACAAACAACCCAGACGTAATCACCGAGGTCAGTGTACCTGACCCGAGCATAAGTGACCATTGTCCCATCTCCTGTTCAAGATCGATTAAGCTTCCAAAATGTGAGCCCAAAACCCATTCATATATATATCATTTCGATCTTTCAAACATTTTAACAAGGCTGCCTTTTTCAATGAATTGTACTGATCCCGATAATGCCTTGGCGACATGGTACAATGTTTATCTCACTGTTGTTAATAGACATGCACTTTTAAAGCGCAAGCGGGTAAAACATCCAAAGTTACCACCATGGCTTAACAAAGACATCAAGGAAACAATGGCAGAGAGAGACAAACTAAGGAGAGAATTTTTTTTCTCTGAATACAAGGAATTAAGAAATAAAGTAAAAGATCTTGTGAGAAAAGCCAAAAAAGAATACTTCCAAAAGCTCATAGAGCGTGATAACAATATAGCATCCATGTGGCGTGCTCTAAATGTGTTTACGAAAGGACATCGTTCTACTTCTGTCGACATCCCGAAAAATCTAACTGCAAATGTTTTCAATAATCATTTCCTGTCTGTGTCAGAGTCATTAACAGAACTAAGAACAAATGTATATGAGTGCTCAAATCCTCTACATGATTTCTGCAAACAAAAAAACTAGCGGGCAAGACCCATTTGTTATTCCGTATTTCTCCGTTTCGGAACTAGGCAAATACATATCGAGGCTGAAAAACAAAAAATCGTCTGGTCTGGATGGTATAAGCAACCAGCTACTAAAACTGTCATTGCCATACATAATAGATTCGCTTACATATGTTTTTAACTTATGCATTGAGAAAAACGTTTTTCCGTCTGAGCTTAAAAAAGCCAAAGTGGTTCCGCTTCCAAAATCTACGGATAAAACAAATCCAACCAATTACAGACCAATATCACTTCTGTCTGTTTTGTCAAAGCTTCTCGAAAAGCATGTGCACATTTACTTAAATGATTACTTAGAAAAGCGGCAACTCCTTCACCCCTTTCAGTCTGGATTTAGACGTAAATACTCCTGCAACACTGCATTGGCACGTCTCACAAATTCTTGGCTAACAGCCATGAATAAATCTGAGGTGTCTGGAGTAGTATTCCCAGACCTAAAGAAGGCTTTCGACCTGGTTGATCACGATATTCTATTGAAGAAGCTCGCCATTTATCTTAAAAACTCAAGTTCTCTACCATTTTAAAAAAATCATATCTTCATAGCAGAACGCAATGCGTCTTACTCCATGGCTCTTACTCCTCCAAAGAATCAGTAAAGTATGGTGTACCACAAGGTTCTGTTTTGGGACCTATTCTTTTTAGTCTTTTTATCAGTGACCTTCCATTACACGAGAAAGATATATTTGTTGATTGTGACATGCTGGCAGATGACACAACACTGCACACATCTGGAAAAGATATTATGCAAATCAGAAGCAATATGCAAGACAGATTAGATTGGTGTGATAATAATCATATGGTCATCAATCCGATCAAGACCAAGTCTATGACAATCGCTACCAGACAGAAACACTAGTTGTCACCCTTACCACTCGATCTCGTTCTAAACGGGGCGAAAATTGATTAAGTGGCAGAACACTGTCTTCTAGGTATAACCATAGACAATAAACTTCGCTGGGACTCACATATTAATAATGTGTGTAAAACAGTTTCAAGACGAGTCTTCCTTCTGTCGGAATTACGGTACATCGTAGACATTGACACAAGAAAACTGTTCTTCAATGCCCACATTAAACCTCACATTGATTATGCGTCAGTCGTGTGGGACGGATGTGGTGTTGTTCTCAAAAAGAGATTAAATTCTCTGCACAGAAGAGCTGTAAAGTTAATCCTTCCAGATACAACTCTAACTACTGACCAGAAATTAAAGGAGATGAGAATAATGAGCCTACAAAAACAACTTGAATATAACAAAGGTTTCTTAATGTACAGGCTCCTTAGTAATGAGGCCCCAGAGTACATATCTAACCTGTACACACACACTCCCTCGCGCTATTCCAATTCTAGGAACTATTACCTTAGTTTGCCTGGGCCAAGGATAGACATATTCAAAACAAGTATATCCTTCTCTGGTGCTTACCTACGAAACAACCTACCTCTGACAGTCAGATCTTGTCAGTCACTCAGCTCCTTCAAGCGTAAACTTCGTGAACACCTTGACGTAGTTACACAGGATGGACTGTGACACAAAACTCCGCCCAATCCTTCCGACTGCTTGTGATAGTGCTTCCCCCCACCCACCCTTGCCCACCCCCTCCCCACTTACTGTTCTTTATAAGATAAGCTTTGACTGCTTTTTTGTTGTTGCTTTTTCCAATACCGGTGTTGA
>OY757548.1:4892006-4924506 GCA_963584105.1 Alviniconcha strummeri
CTATTCTAAGCGCGCGGGCGCCTACACACACACACACACACACACACACACACACACACACACACACACACACACACACACACAAAGTTACACATCCTGCCTAGAGTCCAGGCGAGATCAAGAGGAGGGAGGTGAGCTGGACTCTCACGAAGAGTAGCGCAATGATTTGCGGATCCAGGCGAGATCGAGAGGAGGGAGGTGGAGCTAGACCCACAATAGAGCCCAGGAGAGATCAAGAGCAGGGAGGTGGAGCTGGGCTCAGAAAGGTGGACAACCTTTTGCTTCAGTTGTTCCTCAGCAGTTGCTCTACGGACATTGTCTTTGCGACTCTGCTCTGCACAGCTGTTGAAACAGCAAGTAGTGAAGTACGCAAGTTGCTTCGCACTGGCGGGGGCCCCACCAGATAAAGTCAGGCAGGTTGGGACCCACCAGATAAAGTTAGGCAGGTTGGGAGCCAATCATACAGAGTGGTTCCCGGTCTGCTTGGCTTTACTTTTTTTGGGTTTAAACTCCCTCCCCTTGAACCTAGTTGATACAGCCCAGCTTTAGCATTGTTGTTCTGGCGGTGGCTGACGGTCTCTTCGGCCTTTGCGGGTCGGAGCGCGAGGACAAGTTCTTCACTTGTTCCTCCCCTTCCTCGTCCCTAATAAACCTCACGGCTTCTGTGGACGTTAAGCATGCAGCCTGTTTACTGACACCTTGCCTCAGGTTTTGTTGCGTCTTTGATTGGGACCCTGAAGGTGTTTGACTATGAACGGGTTTTCTACTGTCCCAGTTTCGTTCTTATGGGGCTTCTGCTGGCCAGAATGTTGCCACTAGGTACACCCCCCCCCCCCTTCCCCCATGGGTTTTTGTATGTTTTTTGTTGTTGTTGTTTGTTCCTGTACACGCTGAACGGCTTGATGGAGCGGTTGAAGAAACGAAGGATGGAGAAGAGGACGAGGAGGATGATCAATAAAATGAAGACCGAAATTCCCGAATGGCAACCAGCCAACGTCGAAGGGTTGATGGAAATATGCATCTAACAGAAACTCATGGAGAAAGAAATCATAATGAAAATGCTGGGAATTAATGTGGACTCAGCGACTGAATTAACCAGGAAGGAGACTTTGCCTGTCGATAAAGATGGAGAAGTTTCTTACTCTGTGTACGACAGTCAAGACCTGACTGAGAGTACAAACATCGACATTCATGACGAAGTTGATGCACGATTAAATGACGAGTAGATATTGGCACAAACTACAAAGGATGATTGGTGTGAATTCTGAAGTAACCAAATAGAGAGCATGTCTATGTGGAGAATTGCCATTTTGGCAAGTAATTTTTTTGGCAAGCCATTTAAAAAATAAATAAATCCCATCCAGTTGGCGATGGATTTTGAGTCATTCAAACAAGCGAGGGCACGACGTCGGGGCCGCGACGCTGTAGGGTTGTACCTCCTCCAAGATGCAGGCAACGAGGACGACAGAAACAAGAAGATTAACCGAAGATGCTGGGTCTGTGACGAAGTTGGGCATATTGCCCGCTTCTGTAAGCAACGAGTTCCTCGACATCCACTGAATGGCGGCCGAGTCCAGGGGAATGGAGCTGCTGGGCAGAAGTCGGGAAACGGGCAGTAGCCGGCACTGGGGGTCAAGTGTCGGCGGAGGCTGTTGGAGGGCGACCCGTAACTCTACGAAACTGTAATACAGATCGGAATGGGTTTCGCCTGGAGGTCAAGGTTATGGGGGTCGAAGTGGAGGCTGTTGTGGACACAGGAGCGAGCGTGTCGATCATCGACATCGAGCTGTTTCGTAGGATCCCCGATTCCCGGCGGCCGGACCTCCAACCAGCCGAGGCGAACCTGAGGTCGGTCAGTAGCAGTCTTTTGGCTGTGCAGGGCCAGGCAGAGTTCGAGCTGAGCCTCCAGGGGTCCGTTCCAGTGTTCCATACATTGATGGTAGCAGATATTGATGTCCCGTTTTTGCTGGGGTATGCTTTCCTTTCCAGGTTCCACTGTGTGATGGACGCGGGCCGTGGGCAGATAAGCCTCATGCTGCCGGCTGCTATTGACGCGGTCCCGGTGCCGAGGCGGGTTGTCGCAGCAGAAACCACAGTGATTCCCCCTGGGCAGGAGATGGTCTTGATGGGGAAGTGCAGTGATTCCGGTGGACGGAGAGCAGACGAGGCATGTGTGGTTGAAGCAGACCCCGGCCTCAGCGAGCGGTACGGCTTACTGGTAGCCAGAGTGCTGGTGACGGCTGCCGAACAGGTACCGGTCCGCGTGGCGAACGTGACGGAGAAGGAGCAAACGCTGTATGCCGGGACGTGCCTGGGTACCTGCGAAGCTGCCACCAGCGTCGTCACCGCCCCTATAAACATCGAGACCGAGGACCAGGCCGAGCCGGTGCGACTCCTCCACAACGGAGATGTTCAGCTGCCCCCTCCGTTGCAGAACATCGTGGACGGCAGTGCTGATGACTTAGACCGCAGCCAGCGTGAGAAGTTAAAGGCTTTTCTGAAAAAGAATCGCCAAAACTTCATCGAGAACAAGGGCGAGCTCGGGAGGGCAGGCGCAGTGAAGCACAAGATCTTTACCGGGGATGCAGCACCGATCAAACAGCCACCCAGGCGGTTTCCGGCCCACAAAGGAGCGGCTGCCGAGGCGGAGATAGAGAACATGATATCACAAGGCGTAATCGAAGAATCCTGCAGCCCCTGGGCATCCCCGGTCGTATTGGTTACCAAGAAGGATGGGTCCCTTCGATTCTGCATTGACTACCGGAAGCTGAACCAGGTGACCAGGAAGGACTCATTCCCACTGCCAAGAATTGACCAGACGCTTGAGGCGTTGGGAGGGTCTGAGTGGTTCTCCACTTTGGACCTGGCGAGCGGGTACTGGCAAGTGCAGATGGACCCGGCCGATGCAGAGAAGACTGCTTTTGCCACCGAGAAGGGGCTGTGGCAGTTCAAAGTCATGCCCTTCGGCGTCTGTAATGGGCCAGCCACCTTCCAGCGGCTGATGGAGATGGTCCTCCGAGGTTTGCGTTGGACGGTCTGTCTAGTCTACCTTGACGATATAATCTGCCACAGTCGCGACTTCGATACTCGCTTGGCGCATCTGCAGGAGATTTTCGACCGGCTGCGAGCTGCTGGACTGAAGCTGTCCCCGAAGAAATGTAATCTGTTCCAAAGACAGGTCGAGTTCCTGGGACACGTCATCTCCAAGGATGGGGTAGCCACTGACCCCCAGAAGACAGCTGCCATTAGGGAGTGGCCAGTCCCCAAGTCAGTCACCGAGGTGCGAAGCTTTCTGGGCTTGTGCAGTTACTACAGGCGGTTCATCCGAGGGTTTGCCGACATCGCTCGACCACTACACCGGCTAACAGAGAAGGCCGCTGAGTTTTTATGGACCGAAGACTGCCAGCAGGCGATGGATCAGTTGAAGAATGCCCTCACGTCTGCGCCCATCCTGTCGTTTCCAGATGGCGAAGGAGCCTTCATCCTTGACACTGATGCTAGTAGTTTCGGGATTGGGGCTGTCCTGTCGCAGATTCAAGATCAGGAAGAAAAGGTGATCACGTACTATAGTCGCAGTCTGACCAAACCGGAGCGCAATTACTGCGTGATCCGCAAAGAGCTGTTGGCGGTCGTAGAGGCTGTCAAACATTGCCATCATTACCTGTATGGTGGTCACTTCAGGATCAGGACAGACCATGGGGCCCTACGCTGGTTGCTGAATTTTAAGTCGCCAGAAGGACAGGTCGCCAGATGGATAGAGATGCTTGGCACGTACAACTTAGAGATTGAACACCGAATGCCGACGGGTTGTCTCGACGACCGTGTCAGACCGAAAGCTGTCCACACTGCGAGCGGAAGGAAGAACGGGAAGCCCTGGCCGTAAAGCATGTCCATGCTGTCCTGCGAGGCCGAAAGGTTGCTGAGGTGGCAGACAGCGGTCGCTGGTTGCAGTCCAACGACAGGGACATGAAGACACTGCAGGCCGAAGACGAAGACCTACGGACGTTTCTCGAATGGAAGCAGCAGGGAGAGAAGCCTCCTTGGTCGGACTGTAAGGGGAGAAGCGAGACCTTGCGGAAGCTGTGGGAGCGATGGGAACGGATCGAGCTGTTGGATGGAGTCCTGCTCTACAAGTTGGACCCCGGGAGTCACCCCGTGCAGCGACACAGCATCATTGCGCCTAGAGGGGTGCAGCGAGAGGTCTTCCATCACCTCCACACGCGACGGACTGGCGGCCACCAGGGGGTAAAGAAGACTCTGGCGGCGGTGCTGCAGCGATTTTGGTGGCCTTCCCTGCGGAAAGACGTAGAGCGATGGTGTCTGGTCTGCCCCCCCTGCCAGTTTCGGAAGCCTCGTAGCGGCGTTTCGCGAGCGAAGCTGCAGCAGGATCTGGTTTCTGTCCCACTAGCCAAGATTGCGATGGACATCCTGAGCTTCTCGACCCCAACTGAAGCAGGAAATACCTGTGTCCTGGCGGTGACCGACTACTTCACCAAGTGGGCCCAAGTGTTCGCCCTTCCTGATCACAAGGCTTGCACCGTGGCAGACGTATTGGTCTCCGAAGTGTTCCTGCTCTTAGGGGTTCCGGGGACCATTCACACCGACCAGGGCGCCGAGTTCCAGTCTGAACTCATACGGGAGCTGTGCCGGTTGCTGGAGATCTGTAAGACAAGGACTGCCCCGTATCGACCTCAGTCTGACGGCCAGGTGGAGCGCCTCAATCGGACGCTGATTGGGATGTTGGCGACGCTCTGCCAGGACAAGAAGACCGACTGGGACGACCATCTGCCCTACGTCATGTGTGCCTACCGCTCTACCAGGCACGAGAGCACTGGGTGTAGCCCCAACTTGCTCATGCTGGGGCGGGAGACCACGCTGCCGGTTGATCTCCTGTACGGGTTGCCGCCAACTGTCCCGATGGACTTGTGTCCAGTCGAGTATGTCGAGTGGGTGAAGGAGGCGACTCAGGAGAGCTTTCAGTTTGCCAGGGACAACTTGCAGAGGGCGGCCACCCGGCAAAAGAGGAACTATGACAAGAGAGCCACCGAAAGGAAGTTCGAGAAAGGAGACTGGGTCCTGCGGCTGTATCCCCCAAACTTGACGAGAGACAAGTTGAACGCCAGGTATGTGGGCCCATACCTGGTGCTAGAAAGGACCGGCGAAGTCAATTACAAAATCCAGTCAGGGCCGAGGGCTAACCCGGTGGTGGTCCACGTTGACCACCTGAAGCCTTATCATACAGAAGAGCCGCTGGAGAGCTGGGTGGGGGATGGAGACTCGAACGCCTCCCCCAATGAGAAGGGGTGCCAGACGGACCCTCTAGACGACGGGAGTGATGATGCTGAGCAGGTCATGTCCCCCAGATGGGGTCCAGAGGAAGACAAACCGGAACCTGGACTGCGGCGTGGTGGGAGGACCAGAAAGCCTCCAGCCCGGTTTGGCTCGACCAGCAGCATGTAGCCGAGATCCAGACTGCATGCTGCATGCGGGAAGTAGGCATGCCTGCGCCTCCTTTCCCCCAGGCTAGAGGACTAACCTAGCCCTGTCTGCACATCCAGTAGGGGAATTTTGAAAAGGGGTGTGTTCTGGTCCATTGCAGAATTTGAAGATGCCCGGCTACTACCGTTGCGAGGTTTGCGGGATCGATTTCGCCAGGAAAAATAAGCTTCAGCGGCACAGGAGGAGGGTCCATGGAGCCATTGTCCGGTGTCCTCACTGTTCAGCCTGGGTCCCCAAGCACAGGGCGGATCGCTTGGCCGAACACCTGTGCATGGTTCGCGGCGGGGCTAGCCCGGAGGTGGCTCAAGAGACTGCGCCGGCAGTGCCAGAGGACCCCCTGGAGCAGTACAACTGGGACGAGGCGGAGCCGCTGGTGTGCGACGTGATCCCCGCCGACAGTCCAGTGGCCCAGTCGGACAGTGCTGGCGGCAATGGCTTGGTCGCTGCACCGGCCGACGTCCCCGGCGACAGCAATCACCTCACTCCTCCAACTGAGGCCCCCGTGTGCCCCCCACCGGCCTGGGAACTCCGGCGCATTGCAGCAGCAAGCCCCGTTCTGCAGCGGAGCGATCCCCGCCTAGGCTGAGTTGCAGGACGCGCCAAGCGCGTACACATTGGAGCCCCAGCTACCGCCCTCCAGCGAATCCGGCGAAGGTGCCTGCTGCACGCCAGGCCCACCGTTAAATACCATGCAGAGGCGTCGTTCGTCACCAAGGAGGAGCGCGCGGTTCTGCCTGCTCCGGACGACCTGGACAGCTGACCCCACCTCGGCAACGCGGAGGAGCCAGGACACCCAAACTGATGTCCATGAACTTGCGAATTAAACAGACTAACGATTGAAGAGTTAATGGTAGGATCTGCTGATGTGGAAGAGCCCCTTGGAGCTCAGAGACACTAACGATGTCAACTAGGACAGGTAGAACCCAATGGTGACAAAGCGTTTTATTGAGTAGTTTTCTTGTTGTTAGTTATTGTACAATAGGGAGGTCATTTGATGCGTTATATGTTGTTGTCGTTTTTCTTTCTATGGTTGTTGTACTTTTTTTTTTTTTTTTTTTTTTGAGCCATGTTGAAGCGGTTGTTTACCGTTTGTTACCCGTTTTGCTAACAAACGGGTACGGGTTGTTTTGTTTGTTTCTGTCTGAGCTGTTGTGGTTTTGATGTTGAGGTCCGGCCACTGGGTGCTGCGGGTTGTGTTTGAGATGCCACGAATTCTTCAGTTGGGGACCAACTTATCCGGTAGTGTGGAGAATTGCCATTTTGGCAAGTCATTTTTTTTCTTTTTTCTTTTCTTTTCTTTTTATTATTTTTATCGAGTCTTGTTTTCTTGTCGTTTATTCGTTTCATTCTCCCCAGGTGCTGTTGGAGTTTTGTGGTTTTATGCAGCTTAGTGCTGTTTCTTTCTTTTCTGAGTTTTCCCGTGTCCTCTGGTCTGCTATATTTCAGTTGGGAATTCTTTAATCTATACTTGTTTATTCTTGAGGGAAGTGATAGTTTGGTCAGTATTTCCGGTTTCCGCCCTCTGCCGCCCGGCTGAGGACCTCACCAAGATAATAATGTTTATAGTTCCAGACCGTGGACAGCAGGGATGGCAGCAGTGAAGAACCCTCCTCCCCCCCTTTTCCCTCCCCCACCCTCCGGTTGGCCGTGAGAATTGGTAAATTGGTAGCGTGGGAAAGTTGGGCTCGGTTTGGGAGGGTGGGTATATCTGTCGCGATGCGCGCCAGAACTACACACTCTAGCGCTGACCATCGAGAGGTGAGGACTGCTCTCTCTCTCCTCCGGCCGTCCCTCTGGGACAGGCCCTAGTGTTTTTTTTTAGCTTTTTTTATGGAGAGTAACCTGCAGTCGAGTGTTGCAGAGTTTGAAGCAGGTTACCTCCTCCCTTTCGTTTTTTTTTTTTTTTTTCGTAAACCGGCGCTCTCGTTTTCTGTAGGGTGTCTCCAGTCTGGCGGTTGGTGCTTGGCTAGTTTCGTAGAGTATGGTTGGAGCGTAAGATTCGTCATTTTATTCCCAGGTGTTGTATGCGGAGAAAGGAAGGGATTGTATTATTCCGTAAGTTACTGTGGCGTTATGAGTTGGTTTCTGTCTCGGTGACGTGTTTTGGGAGGTCCAACGGGTGCTACGGTCTGTCAGTTAAGTTGTGTATTTATACCTTTCCAGTTCTCCATTTTGTTGTTGTTGACAGGGTTGATTTGTTAGTTCATGCTCGAGGAGAGCGTAGGGATCATTGTTGTTGTTTGTACGGCGGTTTTAGAATCACTGTGGTGAGAGGAAGAAGAGGAGTCTGGTCGTAGGGGAGTTGTTTTATTTGAGGAATGTTGGCGTGTTGTTAACTCGGCTGAAGTCGGAGGTGGCGTGGTTGCAGTACTGTGGCATGATGTCGGGCGCCTATGTAGGTTCCTTTTTGGTCGATGCTGCCGCGAGCTGTGCGGTGGCGGGCTGCGCGCCAGGTGCCCAGCGTAGTCGTAGCGGTTTTCGTTGTTAGTAGTTTCTGTGCTCTGTGTCTCCTTTATCTGCCTTTTGTTTGTAGCAGGCCTTGTAGTTGTTGTCGCTCAGAGCGACGTGTAAATAACTCGGTGTGTAGTTGTCACGGTTGTTATACCCACATATACCCATATTGGGCGATGTGGCCTTATAGAAAAGTGATGTATGTACATTGTGCTTGTGTTTTATATTTAGTGCAGAAGAAGCAGGTGTTGCCATGGGTTGACAGTGTTCTTTGTGGAGTTCCCCGGTCGCTAGAGTTACTTACCTTTTTCTTTTTCTTTTCTGCTTTCCCTTCTCCCTCTCTCTCTCTTTTTCTCTGACCATTCCGGGCATCGAAGAAGGGACAGGAGACCAATGTGAGACAGTGGGAAACTGTACCTGACGTCCCCGCCTTGCCCACCTTTTCTCTATCCACTTTCTTGGCCTTTCCCCATCCTTCTGTCCCTCTCCTTCTCTTTTCCGGGCATCGAAGAAGGGACATGCAGATTCGAAGTGGCAGATAGCCGAACAGGCTTAGGAGACGTCCTCGCCTTGCCCATCTTTTCTCTATTTATTTTTGTTTCTGTATTTTTTATATATTTTTTTTTCCTTTCCTTTGCGACAACCCTCCTCACGAAAGCTAGTTTTCTGATATATTTTTTATTCTCTCTGCTCTTTACTCTTCTCTCTTTTTCTCTGACCATTCCGGGCATCGAAGAAGGGACAGGAGACCAATGTGAGACAGTGAGAAACTGTACCTGACATCCCCGCCTTGCCCACCTTTTCTCTATCCACTTTCTTGGCCTTTCCCCATCCTTCTGTCCCTCTCCTTCTCTTTTCCGGGCATCGAAGAAGGGACATGCAGATTCGAAGTGGCAGATAGCCGAACAGGCTTAGCAGACATCCTCGCCTTGCCCATCTTTTCTCTCTTCTCTGTATTGTTTTCATCTCCATTTCTTCCTACTCTCTTCCACCTTAAGTTTAGTTTCACACGGTTAGCAAACCGCCTTTTTGGTGTTGTTTTTCATAGTATTCTTATAAGTTTTTTTTTTCTTTTTTCTTTTTCTGAGGCCTAGTGGTGAGCAACGATTTAGGAGGAGATCATGTATGACTACTAGATTGAGTGCCGAGGAGATTGGTTTGATAGGTTAGTTCGGTAGAATGCATGGATTATTTAGATTAGTTTCATCGTCACCTACATGTAACTAAACTGGTTACGCGAACTCACAATGTAATTGTTTTATTAGTAGAATACAAACTTGGAAACGCATTGATGGTGAGATCACTGACTCTAAGTGTTGTACTTTTTCGTTTCCGTAGTCTAAATGTTGTGGTTGTCGGTGTGCTCGTGTGTGTTTGCTCGGCATGGCATCCTGACACTTTGCCAACGCATTCAAGCCTGAAAAAGACATACATGCACTTCCGGCGCTACATCTAGACATTACGAGCCCCAGAGAAGGCAGATGGCTGTAGTGTCACTACAACGAGAATAGAACGGGGAATGAGAAGAAACATTTTCACGCGCACACAGACGGACCGACCGACCGAATGACCGACCGACAGACCAACACCCCCCCCCCCCCCCCCCCCCACACACACACACGCACGTGTTTGTTTTGCTGAAACTGTTTTTTGTCATTACTTTCATATTTGGAAATAAACATCACGAGTAAATGAGCTTTTTTATTGTTTGTTCTTATTGTCTGCGTGCGTGCATGCGTGCGTGCGTGCGTGCGTGCAGTTTAATGTTTTATTTCATGATTGTTCATAACAAGATATTAGATAAAAAATCATCAACAACACCAAAACGCACACGAAAGGAGCGTCTGAGCCAGTCAATGACCGTTAGCAAGCGATGTGACGTGCCCAGTTGTTTGTAGTTGTTGCTGGTGTGTGTGTGTGTGTGTGTGTGTGTGTGTGTGTGTGTGTGTGTGTGTGTGTGTGTGTGTGTTAGGGAGCCAGTTGTATGTTTTTGCTTTGAGGATGGAATAACAAATGTATACGTAAGCACTGTGTAAAATATGAAAATCTCCGGCAATATCCATGGAGGCGGTCGGAAATTCCTGGGACATTTTAAATGCCATTTTGAGTCACATATATCATTCAAATCAATCAAACGGCTTCATATCTAATGAATGAATCCAAAATTTGCAAAAAAAGTGAGTTTTATTACAGTCTGTAAAAGGTGAGTTTTCAGTACACGACCAGTTGTTTTGCCGACATCAGCACCGAGGAAGCCTGCAGGGTGTTACTCGGAAACTAGATCTAGATCAAACGTCAAAGGCGCATAAGCATATACTAAAAGGCACAAATGTGATAAAACTCACTTTTCAGTCCGGCCTCGTGACATTTTACGCCTATCTCCAAGAAATTCTGCATTACATGTTATTATGTTTGTTTTGGTCTGCTTATGCAGATTTCTCTGGCAGATTCTTCTGTTTACTTACATGAGTTACGAGTTAGTTGCACACTTTGATTTATCCTTAGATCTATCCTTAGATCTATTTCTGGGCGATTTTTGAATTTCAAGTCATTAGTCTCTAACAGTTTACCTCCTCTAAATCTGAACAAATTCAGTGAATATTGTATTAATGAACAGTACACACACGCTGCCGATGTGCCTGTCAACAGGGTGTAGTGTTTTTGTTGTTTAACCTCCTGATGTCAAATGTCCTGATGGACATATCGCTTCACGCTGACACACAACACAGAGCTGACGATCTATCGAGCTATCGGTTTATACGAGAAATTATCGACACCTCAGAACTTACCATATTTGAAGCAATCTTTAGGTGAAATACCTGGAGAAGATTGTCGGCTGCTATCCGCAATCCGATAGCTCACAATAGAGCAACCGGCTTCGCTATTTCTGGTTTTGTATTCGATCCTCTACCCGCAGTGATCTGCTTCTGGTAAGCCATGAAGCGCTACTGACAATGCAGCAGAGGCTACCGATCAACAACAACAACAACAAAAAATCAAAAAATAATCATCACATTTCTGCTTAATCGAGAACACGGTGTAAATTATAAACGGTCGCAGTCGATTCAGTCAGTCCTCCATTCGAAACGGACAAACCGCAAAAAGAAAAAGAAAAAAGCAAAAAAAAAAAAAAAAAAAAAAGCTGGCAGTCCAGTATAGTATAGGTCCATGCCTGAAAGTTTGATACTGTCACAGACCAGCGCTTTTCGACTGCCGCCTCCATTCTGGCATGGACCAATATATGCCAGTATATAGATCAAGTCCGGAATGATGTTCTACCGCAGGGGCTTCACTCTTCCGGATTATCTCCCCTGTTATTTCCGGAAATCGTCTATTTACACGGAACTTGTGTACTACTCTTCAATAAGAAGGTATCGCAGATTTACTTTTTTTTTTAAGTTCTTTATACACAGTCTTCTCAATTACTGAGGCAATCTCATGAGGTGAAATTAGTAGGTTATTGTATGATATTTCAGCCATAGTTTTCGTTACACCTTCTTTAGCTAATTTATCAGATATTTCTTTCCAATGAAGACCGGAATGAGACGGTAACAAAACAAAATCCCAATACCCTAGACAGGATACAGTGTATTTGTGGCCGGCTGTTTTGTGTATGTGTATTATTATTTATAGAGATTGTGTGCGTGTTTGTGTTTGTGGGTATGAGAGAGAAAGAATAGAGTAGCAGCTGATTGTCATGCACGCGCCAGCATGGTAACATTAGTATTTATTATAAGTAAATAGTAGAAAGTAATACGTCGCGTCATCATGGACGTGACATCATAATTTTATGAGATCATTTTATGTACGTCAGAGATCAGCTGGAAAGGAAAAATAAAAAATAATTAGCTAACCGCCATTTTTTTCTTTTTCTTTTCTTTTCTTCTCTCTCTCAAAACAAAAAAAGTAGTTTAAAAAGGAAAAGAAACCCGTGTTCCACACACAGGTAATTACGTACAGTTATAATATTTATTGGTTTGAGAACTTAGTAAACTTTGCTGAGTGGTATTACTATAAGGAAAAACAAATGAATAACAAAATAGCTAGCCGTTGATCGGCGGTGTTCTGTAGGTTGTGGGTTGGGGTCAGTGTAGGTTACGTTTATGGATAAATTGAAATGAAGGAGGCTGGGTATGTTGCGTGGTTTGACTGGTGGTTGACTATTGCCAGGATGTATGTTGACAGCTGTGGAGGGTGTGCAAGCATGTGATCGTGAGGTATGGATTGAAAATGTTCGCATGTACTGTAATGGAGGCTGTTTGTTTTGTGTTTCAGGGTTTATTCCAGCATTTATTCCATTAGTTATCCCGCACTTAGTCTAGTATTTATTCCGCATTTAGTTTATTACTTATTTAACGCTTAGTTTAGGTCCAGTCATCTGCTAAATTTAAATCTCTATTAAACAATGTGAAGTTAAACCCTGCCTTGAATTTTTGTTTGTTTAATTTTTGAAAACAACAGAAAGAACGGTTATATATTTAATATTTTGCATCATATACTATATCCCTTCTCACTTTGCATTCCCAGATTGCGATGCATATAAAAATGATTTTGAATCAATGCAAATCAAGAAATTAAATATAGCTGGCTGAATATTGCATATAATAATAATAAGTATACGTCGCTAATAAAACACTATACGTCGTAAAAAACAACAAAAAAAAAAAAAAAAAAACGATCTCGAGGCGCTGTACATTATCAACATCAAAATCCACATGGCAATCAGCTACCAAAACAACCACAACAACAACAGCAAAAGCACAGTCCTATAAAAGCACACGTCAATACCAACCTGGCTTTGAGCCCTGGTGCTCACCTGCTGGAGTTCCGCTTGTTGTTTGCATCCACTTGTTGGACTCGGTGGCGGGTGGGGACAAAGCGTAACGACTCACTAGTTAAATATTATGGCCTCAAAACATTCACTCGTTTCAGAGATAATGAGCAGTATACGGACTCGGACTCAAATAACGAATGCTACTCCAACTTGGCCTCTGGAAAAAAAGCAACCAAAGAAAGACAAAGCAAACACGAAAAGGGCACACACACACACACACACACACACACACACACACACACACACACACACACACACACACACCACACACACACACACACCACACACACACACACACACACACACACACACACACACACACACACACACACACATACACACACACACCACCACCACCACCACCACCACCAACAACAACAACAACAAAGAAGAAGAAGAAAAGGACTGAACAACGTTCGACTCACGTCAAGGGACACTCTGACGTCAAGGGACATAATAATAGGGGCCTGAATTGCCTATGACAACTTTCACATTGTACTCAAGGAATAGGGCGCGCGCGCGCGCACACACACACACACACACACACACACACACACACACACACACACACACACACACACACACACACACACACACACGAGCATACTCACTATACAAAGCTTAATTTACAGAAAACTTAAAACAGGCGGCAAAAAGACTTTAGACGGATGAAAACAACTGTACGGAACGGAAAACATAGCAAGGTCTGTAGTTTTGGGAAAACAAATGTTTTGAGGTTTGATTTCAATGAGTCCAGAGAGAATACAGAATACAGAATCTTTATTGTCTATGAATAACGCAGAAATTTGCGAGGGCAATTAGAGAGGGAGCTAACAGCATTTGACTGACGTTAAGGGACACAATAACATGGACCTCAATTGCCTACGACAACTCTCACATTGTACTCAAGGAATAAAATTCAGATAAAAATTCACCAAGAGAAATCACGGAACATGCACAGGATGTTCCCTAGAGGCACATAAATTCTGTCGTACTGCTTCACCGTGACAGTACAAACGTCTCAGAGGTCACCACTTAAGAACGGCTGGCAACGAGCCTGTGCGGGTTGTCTTCATTTACTCGGTGGCAGTCGACTGGAGAAGAGCCTGTCCGCTTCGCTCACTTCGCTGCTCCAGCTATAACACTGCATATAATTGAAATTCACTGGCTGAGAGTTACAGCGAGTTTAGGAGTTTGACTGGCTGTATATAGTTGAAATCTATACAGCATTTTCTACATACATAATGTGTGACACACACACTCCAAGCCTTGTTTTCCTGCACCTATCTGCAAATTAACTCTGCCACAATCGGTTAGGGCACTGTAGGGGCACTCTTTATCTCCGCGCAGCTGTCCACCGACGCTGTCAGCGCCCTCCAAAATGTTTAGGTATTAATAAGCTTATGAAAGGGACATAGCGTCCAAGCACTTGCATACACTTGCGGCGTGTCCGCAAATGGATTTTGCTATATTTTATTTTTTAGTTCCGTCTCGACTGAAATGATTTCGGTTTTATTCCTGATGGCGTAAGCAATGTGGATGGTTGTAAAAGAAACATCTGATACAATCTTACTGCTTTCTGAGCACCAACGAAAAGCTGACAGATTTCGGGAACCTGTGGCGTAACCAGGTATGGCAGTGGTTGGAGAAAGGCTGTGGTAAACGAGTGCTTGTGAGTATGTGTGTGTGTGTGTGTGTGTGTGTGTGTGTGTGTGTGTGTGTGTGTGTGTGTGTGTGTGTGTGTGTGTGTGTGTGTTTCAGCATGCGTGTGTGAGCGCGCGCGCGCGCGCGTACAGAAGGTCCAAGTGTTTGAGATGGAGCCTGAAGAGGACGACACACATGCATTTCGCTATTTCATCACAAAACCAGGTATAGTAGAAGGTTTACGGGTGGAAGAAGGCCAGCACCCTACTGAGACCTCACGAACCTCTCCTGGCAACAGTAAGAGGAGAAAGACTGTTCGATCTGAGCGTATCACCGCCATGACAACCTCCGCTTCATCGTCGTTGTGGGTGCACTGGAAAGCAAATGCTGACTAGAACAGAACGTCAGAGGCAGGACAGCCTGGTTGCCAACATACAGGTATATCAACAGACACTTCTGTCCATTCCGGAAGTGCCCAATACAGACAGAGTGGGCATTATGGTGCTGCATCCTCACCCATGTCTTCCTAAAGACATGAACGGTTGAGGGACTGATAACGGCGTATAGTAGAATTAATAATAGCAATAATTAAGGTAAGATCCAAACACATACAAGTGTAACCGAGTGTATTGTATACACGTTCCGGGCCATGACCCTATAACCTTTTCTTTCCGGTCCTAATAGCAATAATTAAAGTAAGATCCAAACACATACAAGGTTCAGAAGAACGCTATTTATTAGGGCAAAACACAACATGCGAATTTTCGGGATGATCGCTTTTATGAAGATACAAAACGGCACTTAAACAACAGTTAAATGATGAAAAACGTTGAAAACTGAGATGGAGAGCTAAACCACTTATCTGTTTTGGGTTGAGCTATGTTGTTTTCCTGTCCAGTGCTGGGAAGAATGTTGGCATGACAATGACGTGTAATAGGTGAGATATAATGAATATTATGTGACGTAAACCTCAAACGGCACAGAAGAGACACAGAGAGAAAGGTGAGTGGAGAGGGGACACGGGGCGGGGGAGGGGGGTTCCGACCTTGGAAAAGGAAGAATGCTTCCAGTTCCATATATCCCAGGGGATGAATGGAAAAACCGGAGTACCCGAAAAGAGACCAATCATCAGTCTTGTGTACCACCACTCCACTAACCCGTGTAGGCAAAATCCTCCAGTCCAGTTGGAGTCTTGCAGTCACGCTCAGAAGTAGCACAGATCTTCAGTCAGCCACCACTGATCGCATACAAATGCGACACTAACATCCGTGACATGCTGGTGCGCTCTAAGCTGCGTCAACCAGCCACAAGAATACCACAGGCCACTCAGTGCAATCAAACAAAATGTGGAACATGTCCTTTAGTCTGCATCAGCACCAACTTTACTGGTCCCAGGTTCCAAACGAACATCACGAAACAGCCTGACGTACAACATTGTATACGTCATTCATTGCACCAGATGCATTCAACTCTATATCGGTGAAACTGGACGCACCCTTGATACCCGCTTCAAAGAACACCTTGCAGACATTAAACACCGCAAGAGACAAACCTGTTGCTAGTCACTTCAACCAAACTGGCCACTCCATCCACAACATTGGCGTAAAAGGACTGTGGCTTCTCTTTACAGACAGTGTGAATGACAGAAAAGGCATGGAACAACACTTGACTGATAAACTCGGCAGCAGGAAACCAGGTGGAATCAATCAAAGACTGTAACCATATCTGGCTGTCACTTGGCTGGTGTCTATTTAGGCATTACGTGGCTGTAAATATGCTCCTCTCTCTCTCTCTCCCCCCCCCCCCCCCACCCACTCTCATATGGTTGTTTTGTTCTCCTGAGCTTTGATAGCAGTGAAACCCTCATCAAGATCAATATCACGTCTGACTAATCGGGGTTTTTTCCCCCCGGGGAACCCTGGTTTTCCCATTCATCCCCATTCAAAGCCTTTCTTTTCCTAGGTCTACCCCCCCCCCCCTTTTTTTCTTTCTTCTTTTCCATTAATCCGTATTCCAAAGCTCTTTCTCTGTCTCTGTCTGTCTGTCTGTCTGTCTGTCTTACTCTTCACTAGCTTGGCAAGGATTAGTTGTTAGACAGGCGTTTGACTAAACCTAAATTACAATCCTTGTAAAATACAGTTTTCCAGTTCGAGTTCTCTCTCTCTCTCTCTCTCTCTCTCTCTCTCTCTCTCTCTCTCTCTCTCTCTCTCTCTCTCCCCAGCCTCACCTTTTTTACGTACATCATATCTTTTACACGTTATTGTCATGACAACATTCTTTTGAGCACTGGACACGACAACAACATAGTTCAACCAAAAAAAGGTAAGTGGCTTAGCTATCTCATTTTTCATCGTTTTCCCCGTTTAACCGTTGTTTAAGTGTCCTTTTGTAGCTTTATAAAGGGGATTACCTAGAAAGGTGTTTTGTCCTAATTAGTAGCGTTCTTTGGAACCTTTAATGTATTTGGATCTTGTTTCAGAACGCTAGCAGTAATTCTTGTTTCAGATTTGTTTTAAATAATTAAGGTAGTTATAAAATGCAACATCATGTCTGTAGAGACTATTCTAAGCGCGCGCGCGCGCACTCTCTCTCTCTCTCTCTCTCTCTCTCTCTCTCTCTCTCTCTCTCTCTCTCTCTCACACACACACACACACACACACACACACACACACACACACACACACGCATGCACGCACGCACGCACGCACGTACGCACGCACGCACGCACGCACGCGCGCGCGCACACACACACACACACAGGCACACGCAGGCAAGCACAAACACACACACACGCGCGCGAGCGTACTGACTGTACAAAACACACGCCAGCGTACTGACTAGATAAAGCGTAATTTACACACACAACTTAAAACAGGCAGCAAACAGAGAGTTGAGACGGATGAAAACAGCACGGAACGGAAAACACGGCAGGTCTGTAGTTTTGGGAGAGACTTCGTTCTTTTATTATTTTCCATCTCTTTTCTTACACCAGATGAAGACTATGTGTCGAAAGCGCTTGTCTTTTTAACTGTTCTTTATGTGTCGTCGTATAGGTGATTACATTTCTCTGGAGCTGTTCTACTGAGTCCAGAGAGGGTTTCAGTCGGAGGGGAAGGAGGTCATTCCATTCAGAGTGACCGAAAACAGAAAAAGGCGCGAACCAACAGTGGAAAGTCTGGTACGAGGAATCTGGAGGCTGAGAGAATCAAAAGCAGAACGGAGAGTACGAGAGGGTGTGTAAAGTTGAAGACATGCGGTCACAGACATAAGACGGAGCAGTGCGCGTGATACATTTATAGCAGAGAGTATTTTGTACTGAATTCGTTGTTGGATTGGGAGCCAGTGGTCCTGAGGCAGGAATTGTTCTTTGAAGAAAGAACAATGACGTAAAAACAGAATCTGCATTACTGTCATTCAGCTGACGACCACCCCAGAGTGACAAAGACGGAACTTGATACCTCACCTCCCATGCGACTCGCTGACACCAGAGCCCACGAAGGATGTAGCAGTCTCTGCAGCCCCAGGTCCAATCGTAGAACCGTCCCCGTCTCCTTTCTTACATACAGCGTATTTAAAACGTAGATACGCCCACACCTTACCTCAGTTCTTACTGCGTCTTTGGCAGGGACCCTGATAGTGTTTGACTATAAACAGGTTTTCTAATGTCCCAGTTTCAGTTACTTTAGCATTTGGATATAACCGAGCATGGTGTTCCGTACCATGACAGTGGCAATAATTAGTATAAGCGAGTTTTCTGATATCTGCCTGGGACTCAGAACATTTCGTCCCCCCCCCTCCCCCCAAACAAAAACAAAAACAACAACATCAACAAGTAACCACACACACACACACACACACAAATAAGCATACACACAAAAACCGAATAATCACACACACACACACACACACACACACACACACACACACACACACACACACACACACACACACCACCACCACCACCACCACCACCACCACCACCACCACCACCACCAACAACAACAACAACAACAAAAAACACAAACATCCCTCCCCCACAAAACAAACAACAACAACAAAACTAACAAAACAAAAACCATAAAACAAAGCTAAAGAAAGAAAACAACAACAAAAACCAAAACGAAAACAAGCACACACACACACACACACACACACACACACACACACACACACACACACACACACACACACACACACACACACACACACTTAGCTTTAAAAAAGAAAGATTTAGAGAAAGAAAAAAAGAAACAAAAACCTCATCTTTATTTTTATAAGGGATTATAAGCGATGTGGATGTTTGGTTGGGATGACGAGAGTGGTTGACTAAGAACAGTATAAGCGCATTTTCAAATAATCACTGCGTTTTCACATAATTATCAGAATTGCTGTTGCTTCTAAAGTAGCTTGTATTTTCACTCACAGGAGAGAAAAAAAAGAAGAAAAAAAAGAGAGGAAAAAGCAACAACAGAAGCTCCGAGGAGCAAAATCAAGCCCCAGTTCTTGCTTCAAGATGTTCTTTATTGTCGTCTCGTACCTGGCCATCGTCGGGTCTCCCTCATCGTGTGTGGAAACACCAAACTTGCAGACCGCTAGAGCGGCAACACAACACACTGAACAGGTCAGTGTAAACACTGCAGACACGGGACAGTCAAACACAAAAAAGACTCAGGAGCAGACAATGCAACAAGCGTTCCAGCAGCATTTAGGGCATGAATCAGCTTCGAAACCTGGAGACGTAGGTCCACCAAATACCGGAGCGAAAAGACTCGTAGAAACGTCCCTGGAAACGCCACGAGTCCGCCAGTTTACCATCACTGCTTCCAGTGGCCAGTCGACTCGGTCCTATCCGGAGGCAAACCAGACAAGGGCGACACAACCGCAGGTAGGACAGGCAGGCGTGCACGCGGCGACTTTAGCGACAGCCACGTTATGGAAGGAGACAGAAGCAACACATAGTACAACAGAAATGTCGATACCAACAACTTCAAACCGATTATGCCCACCCACAGTCCTGATCATCCAGAACATTACGACGCAAATGATTTTCTGGTATTTCGACATTGATAGTTGTGAAGAACAATTGTATTGGATTTTGATCCTTCCAGAAGGCTTCGGATTTGTTGTTGAGTTCCATGTAATTTCGATGACTTCAGACGATTCTCTAGTGATCGTAAGTCACGACGAGGCCAACCAGACAGTGTGGAGGAATTTTACAGCACCAGCAATAGAAGTCTTTACAGACACAAATAAGCGATCACTGGGACCGTTACTGTTGCGGGAAAGTGCAATGACAATTATAGCTTACACACCCTTTGGCGAAACGAAACAGTGGAGATTGTCTTCCTTCAATCTCAGCTACAGCGCACACGTTCTGGAAACGTTGCCTGAGCTATTTACTCGCGATTTAAACGAGAAGCCAATGGAGTCTGTCTTCACTTACCTCTGCACCGGGATCTCAGATCTCCCCAAGGCCATCACCTGTGATGGAATACGTCACTGTGAACACGGAGAGGACGAAGCAAATTGCACCTACCGTGCCCAGGGATGTGGAGACTGGTTTCCCTACAATGACCAGTGCCTGAAGGTAGAATTTGTGGGAGGTTTTATGTCTATAGCTGGACAAAGCCCCGCCACAATGCCTCTCCAAGCCGAAGAGTCATGCCAGTTAATCCACGGAGCGACGTTGGGGTTATTTCCTGATTCAGCCGGTGTAGACATCGTGGCAGAAATGATTCGTAAAAGTGGCTTCCACAACGTTGTCGTGGGGATCCACAAAGTGAAGCCCGTGTCGTTGAGGCTGAGGCATCTGTACCGCTTTCTGTGGCAGTGGGGAGATCAAGGAAGTCCCATTGCCTATGAGCAGCAGAAGCTGCAGAGATCTGGAACTTTGGCGGATTGTGCAGTTCTGGACGTTTTTCCAATCCCCGTTCTTCGTCCCATCCCGTGTGTGCTGTCAGATAAGCTACATCTCGTTCCCCAAGGCTATGTCTGCATGAGACCCAAACCAAACTACACTGCGCCGAAGCTAAATCTACCCGGTGTAAGCTTACCAAGAGCGTCCTATTCCCCTGACATGATATCCACCAAGGAATGTCCCGACGGTTCCGTTGTACAGACGTTTCATCGCTGTCACTGGGGGCAACAGGACGAGGGCTCGAACTCTGGCTGGTCTCCCAACAAGCTCCCGCTGTTCCAATGTCGTTTCGGTCCGGCCGTTCATTACTCGCTGCTCTGTGACGGAAATGACGACTGTGCTGACCGCAGTGATGAGATGGACTGTCAGCATCCACAATTCACTCCTCTGTTGAACTCGTATTTTATCTGTAGAAACCTGCAAGCGATCCCTGCTGAAAGAAGGTGTGATGGAACAAACGACTGTTTCGACGAGAGCGATGAAGAATCTTGCATTTCTTGTGGTGGACAGTACCTGTGTGCGGACGTAGGCTGCATACCAGTCAGTTACGGTAATCTCTTTAACTTGTGCCCATCCACAGGATATTCTTCGGAATCAGATTTTATTTCCCACCACCCTGCCAGCGTGGAACTGGATGGCTACGGTATGTCTACACTAGAAGAGGCCGTCAGCGGATGCAGAGAAGGATTTTACTCTTGTAGAGATGGTTACTGCATCCCGACCTTTCTCCTCAACAACGGGGAAAAGGACTGCCGGTATGGTGAGGACGAAGACATCCCCGTGCACAACATGACGTGCGCAGGTTACTACAGGTGTCAGGGATCTGGCAACTGTGTTCACAAGGACTATGTGTGTGACGGGATTTATCACTGTCCTAACAAAGACGATGAGAGGTTTTGTAACTTGACCTGCAGTCAGGGCTGCATCTGCGAAGGTCATGCATATAAGTGTTCAGTAATGATTGATCCTCTTCAGCATCTGCACGTGCGTTACCTGGACCTCAGCCACGCTTCCAACGTGTCTCTGGAAAACATTCACTTCATGGAGTATCTGTCTTTCTTGAATCTCTCATTCTGTTATCTTGGCAATGTCAATCTCACCAACATGCACCAATTACAGACTTTGGATCTTAGCTTCAATTCTATTACGGAATTGGCTTCTCTCAATCTGCACCTACTACCGAGACTACTATACTTGAATTTATCCAGTAATCCCTTTGTGAAAACACTGAACAGTTCCTTTACTACCATGCTGAACTTGGGCGAGCTCCAGAACGTTAGGAGCCTGATCATGACTAACATAAGTCTTGAGGTTATTCGAAGCAAGGTTTTCGTTCCCCTGTCTAAGCTGACATATCTAGACATACGAGCGAACCCTGTGCACAGCTACGACAAAGAATCATTCGGGGGGTTGACGGCGCTGCAAGAGTTACACACAGACGAGTCCAAACTGTGCTGCAGCTACTTTCACCCCTCGCTGTCACGGTGTCACGCTCCAGTGGATGAACTGTCGTCCTGCAGTGACCTGTTGGCCCAGGATTTCTTCAGGGTGTTCCTTTGGGCCTTCTCTGTGTTAGCCATTGTTGGTAACACGGGGGTTCTCATCTACAGACTGTTTGTTAGCACACACACCTCGCCCCCGGCGTTCCGAGTTCTGGTGAAGAACCTGTGTGCCTCTGATCTCCTGATGGGGGTCTACATGATGCTGATTGGCGTGGCTGACGCTCAGTACCGCGGGGTGTATGTGGCCAAGGAGGGAGAATGGACCAAGAGCATGGCGTGTACGATTGCAGGATTCCTGTCTCTCGTGTCCAACGAAGTGTCGGCCTTTGTCATTTGTCTGATCACGCTGGACCGTGTCCTGGTTCTCTGCTTTCCTCTCAACTCGCGTGTTCACCTCAGTTCTCGGGTCACGACCTGCGTCTGCTGCGTGGTCTGGGTCACTGGTATCGTGCTGGCTGCTGTGCCGCTCCTGGCAGGAATGGAGTTCTACGGACTGAACGGCATTTGTCTCCCCTTGCCCATCACACGAAAGCAGTTTTCCGGTCAGACCTACGCCTTCGGTGTCTTCATTATCTTGAACTTCATCCTCTTTGTCTTCATCGGTGTGGGTCAGGTTTTCATCTATCTGGCTGTCCGTAAGGCCAGCACAGCTGCGGGAAGTCAGCGACGCGAGAACGACATGACTCTCGCTCGTCGTCTATTCCTTGTCGTCTTCACCGACTTCTGTTGCTGGTTCCCCATCGGTCTGATGGGTCTCCTGGCTGCCAGTGGAACTCCCATCCCTGGCCAGGTCAACGTGTGGGCCGCCATCTTCGTGCTGCCGCTCAACTCGGCTCTCAACCCCTTCCTGTACACGTTGAACGGCCTGATGGAGCAGTGGAGGAAACGAAGGATGGAGAAGAGGACGAGGAGGATGATCGCCAAACTGAAGACCGAAATTCCCAAATGGCAACCATCCAGCGTTCAAGAGTTGATTAGAATTTGCGTTCGCTCCAAACTCGTGGAGAAAGAAACCGTAATGAAATGGCTGGGAATCACCGTGGAACCAACGACCGAAGTGTGCGGTAAGGAAGATTTGCCCAGCGATGGAGATATTTCTTATGCGTATGACAGCCAAAACATGACCCAGAGTACCAACTTCGATGTTTATGATAAGGCTGACAATACAATTTAACATGTTGATATGATCAAATAACAGTCATGGAACATCGTTTATTCCGATAAATATTGAATCGTGTACTCCACCATCATATAAAAACAAACAAACAATAACATGTGTTTCGCTAATAATTATTTGTCATATGACATCCAAGGACATTATGCCCCAAATATAACAACAACGTACATGTGGTCTCAATCAGTTTTAGCCGGACACCGGTCAGTGTTTCAGGTCTAGAGAAGTGAGCACGAATCCAGTCCCATCTGAGACGACTACTTCTGTGTAGCTGGGGTGTGTGTGTGCTGCTGGACAAGCGAGTTGCAGCACGCAGATGGCCGATGAATCTATATGACGACTCAAGACTGGCTGGCATCGGAGAAGATTATGGACTCTATGGTGACTCACAGTAGGGACACATCACGGAAGATATGGACTCTACTTAATGATTCACATGGCTGTTCATAGACATGCTGGTAAACCTTTCTGTAAACAGATATAAAATAAAACTATTGATCGCAACAGGCTATGATATCACAGAAGCTTGTGGACTATATTGTCTGTTGAGGATGATAACTTTCTAACGGAGGGTTGGGAATGTGTGAATCTAATGATTTTTATTTGCGAGTTTTTACATTTTGGTTTGACACAGAGAAAGCATTATTCCAAGTAATTTTGGGTGTGCTATAATTAAGTATTAGTGTATGCAGATTGAGAGAAAGGGGGTATATGTCTAAGAGTGTGTATGTGCCTGTGGTTCATGACTTAGAATTACTGAGATATGTTCTTCGTTTTGCGATCGAACGACAGCTTTAATTTTCCGCTGAGATTAATCAAATATATTGTTATTATATATAATGACTCCCAAGGAGTGGCATCAGAATAACACTGCGGACTCTGTATGATGACTGGCAACAAGCTGGCATCACCGCAGATTGTGGACTGTATATGATGACTGGCAACAAGCTGGCATAACAGAAGATTGTGGACTTTGTGTGACTGGCAACAAGCTGGCATCACAGACGATTTTGTCTCTGTATGAAGACCCGGCAAAAAGCCGGCAACACAGCAATTCAGTTCAATTAAAAAACAAACAAACTTTAATCATCCCACAAGGGACAATTTTTTGGTAGTCATGGCGGGATCGTAAAATAATAATACATAAAGTTAAGAGAACAATACAACAAACAGACTGTGGACTCTGTACCATGACTGGCAACAAGCTGGCATCACAGAAGATTGTGGACACTGTGTGATGACTGGCAACAATTTGTGGAATGTATACTGACCTGCAACAAGCTGCCATCAAAGATTGTGGACTCTGTATGATGACTGGCAACAAGCTGGCATCAATGATTGTGGACTCTGTAGGATGACTGGCAACAAGCTGGCATCAAAGATTGTGGACTCTGTAGGATGACTGGCAACAAGCTGCCATCAAAGATTGTGGACTCTGTAGGATGACAGGCAACAAGCTGGCATCAAAGATTGTGGACTCTGTAGGATGACTGGCAACAAACTGGCATCAAAGATTGTGGACTCTGTAGGATGACTGGCAACAGGTTTGCATCACAGAAGACTGTGGAATGCATGATTCATACCGACACGGAATTACATATCTTGACACACACAATTACAGTATCATCTGGAATTTGAAACACTCTTCACGTTTGACATTGTGCCCACGCAGACCTTTTTTGTTTACATAAAAGAGTAAACCAAGGTGTAATTAACAGTAGAGTTTCCACATCGTGAGTCGAATTTAAGCCATACTCTTTATAGAGGCCGAAATTGATTACCTGATACACAAAGCATGGGTCCAAAATGACCCACTCTCCTAGCAGAAATGATTTTTCTTCCCATTGGCATATATGGTGTATCCTGTAACCTTGCTGCGGTGTGGATTTTGATGTTTACTGATCACTATTACCCATGAGCCACAAAGGGCTAACAGAAATAAATAAAAAATCTTCAGATTCTTGAAAAGTTTATGTCTCTCTCTTCATATATCTATATATCTATACACGCGTGTGTGTGTGTGTGTGGAGAGAGAGAGAGAGAGAACATTTCGTCTTGGGGAGGCAGAAAATGATAATTTTTCTCGTGTTGGACCTTACTCAAAATAAGCACAAAGATGTATTGTGAACACGCTTTTAAATAAGTTTATTTTTGAATTTCTTAGGTAAACAAAACATTGTGCACACTTTCACGCACACTTTCACACACTTTCACACACACACACACACACACACACACACACACACACACACACACACACACACACACACACACACACACACACGCACGCACGCACGCACGCACACGCACGCACGCACACACACACACACACACACACACACACACACACACACACACACACACACACATCGTACAGAATGATATGGGTGAAGGATGTCGTTCCGTAACTGAAATAATTGGAAAAGACAAATATTTTGAGTTTGTTCTGAAGGAAGCCCGATGTCATGGAGGAGACCGTTCCAGATATGAGGACCGAAGTGTGAGAAAATGTAAAAGCCATGGGTCTAACGGCTGAAGAGTTGGAGTTTGAGCATGCGTTTGTCTGATGAAGAGTGGGGGAGGGGGGTGGGGCGTTGTAAAGGTGCAGCAGCTCAGAAAGATAAGAGGGCACAGGACCTGTGACTGCATGCGTTGTAACACATTCAAGCAGGTTTGTATTTCATTCGTTAAGAAACTGGGAGCCAGTGAAGTTGCCATAAGAGAGGTGTGTCGTTTTGATGGCTGGGTGATCTAAGAATAAGGCGTGCAGCAGTATTCTGGACTTTGTTTATCGCTTGAATAACAATTCTTCTGACACGTTCATTTGCATACGCTGTACTTACATTTACCTATTATTGCGATAAATTTCTCTCTCTCTCTCTCTCTCTCTCTCTCTCTCTCTCTCTCTCTCTCTCTCTCTCTCTCTCTCTCTCTCTCTCTGTGTGTGTGTGTGTGTGTGTGTGTGTGTGTGTGTGTGTGTGTGTGTGTGTGTGTGTGTGTGTGTGTGTGTGTGTGTGTGTGTGTGTGTGTGTAGCCAGAACGCGAAGTATAATGCTCATGATGAGCCATGAACATAGGAGGAAAGAAGAGAGAAAGGACATGCAATAGCTAGCCTATACTACACGTGCATGCTTGCACAATCCACTTGCATCGCAGTACAAGAGGCAAAGTTTCTAAAATTATTTCATCATCACTGCAAATAAACTACAGCAGGACTTTAGTTTTGTTCATGTATAGATATGATAGCCTATTTTCGCCATTGTCAAGATATTTCAAATGTTTGGCACATTTTAAAACCAAGTGCCTAGTTAGCCAAGTTCTCCCTGTTTGTCAAGAGTCGATGTGATTGTGTCTGAAGGACCTCCGGTAAGAATGTCTGTTGCTAGCGGCAACTGTTTTGTTGCAGCAAGCATACTTTTGTCCCGACAAGAAGTTTGTCATGACAAAAACTATACTTATGGCATCTCCCGCCAGTGATAGACTAGTACTCACTCATTTGCTGAAAGGGTAATTCAAGCGCATTAGCAGAGTCTTTATTTCCTGTCAGCTCGCTACGGGGATATTTCAGCCAGCTAACGGTCGTTGGGCGTCTTCTTGATAGGGTGGGAATAGTGGACACGTTTAACAGTTCTTTGCCTCCCGCTTGTTTGTTCATGTAATACACAGAGTGGGGTGCGGGTGGGAGTGGGGGGTATGTTTACGTGGGTTAATTGTATCGGCGTTTGAGGAACCTGTGGAACCTAACCCGGCGGTGTCACACGTCGTTGGTGAGTTAGAATTTCCTTGTATTTTATGACTGATCAGAGCAGGTATTGTATCTCTCTCTCTCTCTCTCTCTCTCTCTCTCTCTCTCTCTCTCTCTCTCTCTCTATCTATATATATGTGTGTGTGTGTGTGTGTGTGTGTGTGTGTGTGTGTGTGTATGTGTGTGTGTGTGTGTGTGTGTGTGTGTGTGTGTGTGTGTGTGTGTGCGTGTGTGTGTGTGTGTGTGTGTGTGTGTGTGTGGTTCTCTCTTGAACAGACTGAGCTTTGACCCGTTACCTCTCCATCCCACAGCTCGGTGGTTAGTGTGTACATTAACTGCGCGGCGTCCTTTTTTTTTTTTTTTTTTGAATCCAAGTTGGAGCCTTACTGGAACGGACACAACAGAGCTGGCTCGCATTAGCTAAAAAAACTTTCGATGAGGTGAGATTTAATTATTCTTACTAATAATGAATTATTCTCACTAAATCGGAGAAAGAGGTGAAAGTGTAAATCACTCAAGCGGAAATTAGTCTTACTAATGGATCAAGGACTACATCAGTCATTGAATGAAAAAATGAAGTTCTAATACAATGTAAACACACAGCCTTTATGAACATGCAAAAATGCACGGAGAAAAGCCTGTTTTCGTGGACTCACTTGCCGAATGTTGTTCCAACAGAAATAAGAGGTAGGTCTAAAGCCCGTTCTTAACTCGGCGAACAGTTTGTTCGCCGAACACACTTCGGACAGTTCGACGAACTATAATTCGTTTCCTAACCCTTTCACTGCCAACAAACTGTACTGCTGGTGCAGTTTCCTCCCAAGATCAGTATCCGGAAAAGTCTGAGCAGATCAAACTTACTGTTTAGGAAACTCTGTATGGCGTGAGAATACGTGAAAACTTAAAATAGTCAATCAGGAAGTCGCACGACGTCCTATAAGTAGACGGAAAACACTTTGCCATATGATGTTATATGACGTCCTGGGGTGCAGTGAATGGGTTAAATGAACTTTTAGTTCGCCGAACATGGTTCGGACAGTTCGACGAACTCTACTTCGTTCTTAACTGGTTTATAATGAGATGCAAGCTTCTGCCCGAACTTGCGGCAGAAGCGCAGCAGACAGCTGTAGGATAGAGTGTAGGATAAAGTCAAGTCAGGTCAAAGTAAATATACTTTAATCATTCCTCACAGGGTAACTAACTACTATATCATTTTGGATCCCAGAGATTGGGCTGCGCCTCCCACAAGTCAACAAATAGGCCAGTTCGCTTCGAAGCGAGTGAAGTATCGACACCGTCATACATTTTTATATTTATTTCTTCCTCGTCCGCAGGAGAGCTCTCTGCTCTCAGCCAGTCGGAGGCAATGTTCGCCGAACTGGGCGAGTATTCCCGGAACATACTGAGCGAATCTTTTTGGACCCCGAATATAGCTAGCTTCGTCGCAGTTTGACGAATATCCGGAACTAGGTTCGCGAAGCAAAAAGCCTGGAACCAAGCCTCCCTCCCTCCCCCTCCGCTGCCAGCAGTTGATGACCCGGAAGGCGTCCACCCCAGCGACACTTCCCCGTCTGCTGTAGCCAGTGGAGCCGTGGCGTTGCTCCATGGGAGCGCAACCTACGACATCAACTTCAACGACAATAGCAGTGCAGCTGACAACAACACTGACATCACTGCTGACGGCAGCACCAACGCAACCGCCAGCTCTCCCTCCGACTGCGTTGACGTCGACATCACTGATGACAGCCACACCAGCACTGCCTCCGACTGCCGTGACACCACCATCAGCTCTCCCTCCGACAGAGCTGACCTCAACGTTGACGCCATCATCAGCACTATCACCAGCTCTCCTTATGACAGCGCTGACCTCAACATTGACGCCATCACCAGCACTACTACCAGCTCTCCCTCCGACAGCGCTGACGTTGACATCGACACCACCACCAGCTCTCGCTCCTACGTCGGTGGCGGCGCCGTCAACACCACTGCTGACAGCCACACCAGCACCGCCACCAGCTCTCCCTCCGACAGCGGCGACGTCGAGGTCGACGTCAGCACAAGCTCTCCCTCGGACAGCAATGACGACGTCGACGCCACTGAGGACGGGCACACCAGTGCCGCCACCAGCTCAGCCTCTCTCTCCGACAGCAATGGCAATGACGACATCGACACCACTGCTAGCGAACACAGCGGTGCCGACATTGCCCTTGCCACGACTGGCTCGGTGGCCCAGGTAGATCTCCAGGAGATGGTGGACAGATTGTACCAGCAGTTCCAAGACTACAGAATTCAAGTCTCACGCAAGCTTCTTGTCCGCAAGCAACAGCACGGAGAACAAGTACAGGATTTGACTGTGGTAAAAGAATCCCAAGCCAGGCAGATAGAACTACTCCGAAGAAGGTGCCAGGCCGTCGAATACAAATTTAGGGGCCTCAAGAAGAACACCAAGTCAAACAAGGCCTTTCAAGCAGACAAACCACAAACAACAACACATTAGTCTTCAACCACAGGTCAACGCATTCACACAACAATAAACAAGGCCGATACACCACAACTACAACCAACAACACACCGGTCTTGAACCACAGGTCAACGCATTCACACAACAATAAACAAGGCCGATACACCACCACTACCCCCTCCAGTCAGCACCCACCACCACCTTCCACCGCGTTCCGTCATGCACCGACACCCGCTCCTGACACAGGTCACGAGATCTCTCGATCCTCCTACCCCCAGCCACAACAGTCGTCCCTGTCTTCTCTCCACACCAGCTCTCCGTCTGCCCCACTCCTGCAGTAAGTAAACATGTTGCTTAAAGTCCACAGAAACCACAAGGCTTTTTAGGGACGGGGAGAAGGGGGGATGGGGGTTTGGAGATGGGGGAGGGAGATTATATACTTATCGCTACAGTGTCACCACCAGAACGACTTCTGCATTAAGGTGGGCAGCGGTGAGAGCCATTTTAATGCTTCATAATTGTGAGGGACAAAGTCACAAGACAGTGTCCACAGACCACAACTTTGAAGAGAAAAGATAGCCGAACCGGATTCGAACCGAGGTCCTTCTGCTTACCAGCCTAACGCCTTACCGCTAGGTCAAAGTGGCTCACATTCCTGCAGCAAGCTGATAAATGGGGACTCCAACGTCAAAAAGGTCGCCAGACGACGTATTGACTCCAAAGGCAACACCCATGTAAGAATTTTTACAGGTGCAACTGTGGCACAGCTGACCAACATCATAAGCATAGGCGCCTGCTATCCCCAAGTTGAACAGGTCGCGGTTACCACTGGTACGAACGATTGTGCAGGAAATCAAACATACGCTATACATGCGACATCGCTGCTGACTACCAGAGGCTGCTGTCAGCAATCAAGGCCGCTTTCCAATAGCTGATGTTGCAGCAGCGGCAGGCCCTCTTCAGGCTAAATGGCGATCTAACGACACGATCGCCGCACTCAGTAAAGACCTGACCCCTTTGTGTCAGCAACAGCAACAAGGTCCACTTCATGCGCCTCTCCACGCTCTGGCAGTGCTGTTTGCAATGAAGAATCGACCCAAACTCCAAGCACTGGTTTACGACATCCTTCCTTCAAGGAAGGTGCCAGAGAGCGATGCTTGGAGTGTGGAGTCCACCCTAGTATCCTAACGTTCAAATGAACCTAATGCGGCTATCCTCGAGTATCAAAGTTTTCGAGTTCTCTCTCTCTCTCTCTCTCTCTCTCTCTCTCTCTCTCTCTCTCTCTCTCTCTCTCTCTCTCTCTCTCTCTCTCTCTGCTGCCCCTTTGCGTGCTTTGTTTTCGTTAATTTTACGATTCTGTTGAATTTTGGTTTTGCGCTGTCTTTGTGTAAACGTACTTTTTTTGAGTGTTATTGTTTTCTTTTCTTTTTCCGGTTTGCTCTTTTTTTCATAATTTCCATCGTTTACTACAATGTTGTGCGTTGGTCATCAGAATGTGTACCATTTGTATAACAAGGTTCCTGATTTGTGTATATTCCTTAGCCAGTCAACGCCTAACTATAACATTTTTGGTATCACAGAGTCACGACTAACCTCCAGAATTTCTGACCAGGATATTAACATTCCAAATTATTGTATTTCGAGAAAAGATTCACTTGTTATTGGACAGACTGGTATTGCAGTATACATACACAACTCTATTGCTGGCATTACACACAGACGTCAAGACCTTGAAAGTGACATTGTTGAATGCATTTGGCTTGAACCGAAACCAAGTACGAGCGCTCCTAATATTTGTGTGTGTATTTTATATAGAAACCCTTCTGCTTCTTATGAATGGTTTGGCAACTTTGTACAAATGATATAAAATCCATACTGTTAAACCCCATGCTGATATTCTGGTACTAGGAGATTTTAATATTGATTTACTAAAGCCACACTCTTACTGGAACTCTACTATAACACTGCTAGGCTTAACCCAACTTGTGAAATCACCTACTAGAATTACACAGACGTCTGCCACTCTTATTGACCATATGTATACAAACAACCCAGACGTAATCACCGAGGTCAGTGTACCTGACCCGAGCATAAGTGACCATTGTCCCATCTCCTGTTCAAGATCGATTAAGCTTCCAAAATGTGAGCCCAAAACCCATTCATATATATATCATTTCGATCTTTCAAACATTTTAACAAGGCTGCCTTTTTCAATGAATTGTACTGATCCCGATAATGCCTTGGCGACATGGTACAATGTTTATCTCACTGTTGTTAATAGACATGCACCTTTAAAGCGCAAGCGGGTAAAACATCCAAAGTTACCACCATGGCTTAACAAAGACATCAAGGAAACAATGGCAGAGAGAGACAAACTAAGGAGAGAAAAAAAAAAAAATTCTCTGAATACAAGGAATTAAGAAATAAAGTAAAAAATCTTGTGAGAAAAGCCAAAAAAGAATACTTCCAAAAGCTCATAGAGCGTGATAACAATATAGCATCCGTGTGGCGTGCTCTAAATGTGTTTACGAAAGGACATCGTTCTACTTCTGTCGACATCCCGAAAAATCTAACTGCAAATGTTTTCAATAATCATTTCCTGTCTGTGTCAGAGTCATTAACAGAACTAAGAACAAATGTATATGAGTGCTCAAATCCTCTACATGATTTCTGCAAACAAAAAAACTAGCGGGCAAGACCCATTTGTTATTCCGTATTTCTCCGTTTCGGAACTAGGCAAATACATATCGAGGCTGAAAAACAAAAAATCGTCTGGTCTGGATGGTATAAGCAACCAGCTACTAAAACTGTCATTGCCATACATAATAGATTCGCTTACATATGTTTTTAACTTATGCATTGAGAAAAACGTTTTTCCGTCTGAGCTTAAAAAAGCCAAAGTGGTTCCGCTTCCAAAATCTACGGATAAAACAAATCCAACCAATTACAGACCAATATCACTTCTGTCTGTTTTGTCAAAGCTTCTCGAAAAGCATGTGCACATTTACTTAAATGATTACTTAGAAAAGCGGCAACTCCTTCACCCCTTTCAGTCTGGATTTAGACGTAAATACTCCTGCAACACTGCATTGGCACGTCTCACAAATTCTTGGCTAACAGCCATGAATAAATCTGAGGTGTCTGGAGTAGTATTCCCAGACCTAAAGAAGGCTTTCGACCTGGTTGATCACGATATTCTATTGAAGAAGCTCGCCATTTATCTTAAAAACTCAAGTTCTCTACCATTTTTTTAAAATCATATCTTCATAGCAG
>OY757548.1:4929506-4942120 GCA_963584105.1 Alviniconcha strummeri
GATAAAAATCCACCGAGAGAAAGCACACAACATGCACAGGATGTTCCCTAGCGGCACATATATTCTGTCGTACTGCTTCACCGTGACAGTACAAACGTCTCAGAGGTCACCACTTAAGAACGGCTGGCAAAAAGCCTGTGCGGGTTGTCTTCATTTACTCGGTGGCGGTCGACTGGAGAAGAGCCTGACCGCTTCGCTCACTTCGCTGCTCCAAAGCCCGTCCGCAAATAACTGAAATCACTGGCTGAGAGTTACAGCGAGAGTTTGACTGGCTGTGTAGCCACCATTTGAAATCTAAACAGCGTTTTGTACATGTATACATAATGTGTGACAAGCATACTCTAAGCCTCGTTTTCCTGCACCTACCTGCAAACTCTGCCACAATCGGTTAGGGCACTGTAGGGGCACTCTGTATCTCCGTGCAGCTGTCAACCGACTCTGTCAGCGCCTTCCGAAAAGTTTAGGTACTAATAAGCTTATGAAAGCGACATAGCGTCCAAGCACTTACGTAAACATGAGGAATGTCCATGAGACACTGTGTGTGTGTGTGTGTGTGTGTGTGTGTGTGTGTGTGTGTGTGTGTGTGTGTGTGTGTGTGTGTTTGAGCATTCGTTCCTGTGTGTTTGAGCATGCGTTCCTGTGTGTGTGTGTGTGTGTGTGTGTGTGTGTGTGTGTGTGTGTGTGTGTGTGTGAGCATGCGTTCCTCTGTGTATGTGTGTGTGTGTGTGTGTGTGTGTGTGTGTGTGTGTGTGTGTGTGTGTGTGTGTGTGTGTGTGTGTGTGTGTGTGTGTGTTTGAAATGGTGCCCGAAGAGGACGATACACATATCCATTCGCATAGTAGAAGGTTTACGGGTGGAAGGCCAGCACCCTACTGAGACCTCACGAACCTCTCCTGGCAACAGTAAGAGGAGAAAGATTGTTCGATCTGAGCGTATCACCGCCATGACAACCTCCGCTTCATCGTCGTTATGGGTGCACTGGAAAGCAAATGCTGACTAGAACAGAACGTCAGAGGCAGGACAGCCTGTTTGCCAACATACAGGTGTATCAACAGACACTTCTGTCCATTCTGGAAGAGACAGAAAGAGTGGCGCTTACGTTGCTGCTTCCTCACCCATGCCTTCCTAATGACATGAACGCTTGAGGGACCAATAATGGCATATAATATTAATAATAAGAACTGAAGTCCGTATAAAGCGCAAAATCTTGTCCGTAGTCACTATTCTAAGCGCGCGGGCGCCTACACACACACACACACACACACACACACACACACACACACACACACACACACACACACACACACACACAAAGTTACACATCCTGCCTAGAGTCCAGGCGAGATCAAGAGGAGGGAGGTGAGCTGGACTCTCACGAAGAGTAGCGCAATGATTTGCGGATCCAGGCGAGATCGAGAGGAGGGAGGTGGAGCTAGACCCACAATAGAGCCCAGGAGAGATCAAGAGCAGGGAGGTGGAGCTGGGCTCAGAAAGGTGGACAACCTTTTGCTTCAGTTGTTCCTCAGCAGTTGCTCTACGGACATTGTCTTTGCGACTCTGCTCTGCACAGCTGTTGAAACAGCAAGTAGTGAAGTACGCAAGTTGCTTCGCACTGGCGGGGGCCCCACCAGATAAAGTCAGGCAGGTTGGGACCCACCAGATAAAGTTAGGCAGGTTGGGAGCCAATCATACAGAGTGGTTCCCGGTCTGCTTGGCTTTACTTTTTTTGGGTTTAAACTCCCTCCCCTTGAACCTAGTTGATACAGCCCAGCTTTAGCATTGTTGTTCTGGCGGTGGCTGACGGTCTCTTCGGCCTTTGCGGGTCGGAGCGCGAGGACAAGTTCTTCACTTGTTCCTCCCCTTCCTCGTCCCTAATAAACCTCACGGCTTCTGTGGACGTTAAGCATGCAGCCTGTTTACTGACACCTTGCCTCAGGTTTTGTTGCGTCTTTGATTGGGACCCTGAAGGTGTTTGACTATGAACGGGTTTTCTACTGTCCCAGTTTCGTTCTTATGGGGCTTCTGCTGGCCAGAATGTTGCCACTAGGTACACCCCCCCCCCTTCCCCCATGGGTTTTTGTATGTTTTTTGTTGTTGTTGTTTGTTCCTGTACACGCTGAACGGCTTGATGGAGCGGTTGAAGAAACGAAGGATGGAGAAGAGGACGAGGAGGATGATCAATAAAATGAAGACCGAAATTCCCGAATGGCAACCAGCCAACGTCGAAGGGTTGATGGAAATATGCATCTAACAGAAACTCATGGAGAAAGAAATCATAATGAAACTGCTGGGAATTAATGTGGACTCAGCGACTGAATTAACCAGGAAGGAGACTTTGCCTGTCGATAAAGATGGAGAAGTTTCTTACTCTGTGTACGACAGTCAAGACCTGACTGAGAGTACAAACATCGACATTCATGACGAAGTTGATGCACGATTAAATGACGAGTAGATATTGGCACAAACTACAAAGGATGATTGGTGTGAATTCTGAAGTAACCAAATAGAGAGCATGTCTATGTGGAGAATTGCCATTTTGGCAAGTAATTTTTTTGGCAAGCCATTTAAAAAAAAAAAAAATCCCATCCAGTTGGCGATGGATTTTGAGTCATTCAAACAAGCGAGGGCACGACGTCGGGGCCGCGACGCTGTAGGGTTGTACCTCCTCCAAGATGCAGGCAACGAGGACGACAGAAACAAGAAGATTAACCGAAGATGCTGGGTCTGTGACGAAGTTGGGCATATTGCCCGCTTCTGTAAGCAACGAGTTCCTCGACATCCACTGAATGGCGGCCGAGTCCAGGGGAATGGAGCTGCTGGGCAGAAGTCGGGAAACGGGCAGTAGCCGGCACTGGGGGTCAAGTGTCGGCGGAGGCTGTTGGAGGGCGACCCGTAACTCTACGAAACTGTAATACAGATCGGGATGGGTTTCGCCTGGAGGTCAAGGTTATGGGGGTCGAAGTGGAGGCTGTTGTGGACACAGGAGCGAGCGTGTCGATCATCGACATCGAGCTGTTTCGTAGGATCCCCGATTCCCGGCGGCCGGACCTCCAACCAGCCGAGGCGAACCTGAGGTCGGTCAGTAGCAGTCTTTTGGCTGTGCAGGGCCAGGCAGAGTTCGAGCTGAGCCTCCAGGGGTCCGTTCCAGTGTTCCATACATTGATGGTAGCAGATATTGATGTCCCGTTTTTGCTGGGGTATGCTTTCCTTTCCAGGTTCCACTGTGTGATGGACGCGGGCCGTGGGCAGATAAGCCTCATGCTGCCGGCTGCTATTGACGCGGTCCCGGTGCCGAGGCGGGTTGTCGCAGCAGAAACCACAGTGATTCCCCCTGGGCAGGAGATGGTCTTGATGGGGAAGTGCAGTGATTCCGGTGGACGGAGAGCAGACGAGGCATGTGTGGTTGAAGCAGACCCCGGCCTCAGCGAGCGGTACGGCTTACTGGTAGCCAGAGTGCTGGTGACGGCTGCCGAACAGGTACCGGTCCGCGTGGCGAACGTGACGGAGAAGGAGCAAACGCTGTATGCCGGGACGTGCCTGGGTACCTGCGAAGCTGCCACCAGCGTCGTCACCGCCCCTATAAACATCGAGACCGAGGACCAGGCCGAGCCGGTGCGACTCCTCCACAACGGAGATGTTCAGCTGCCCCCTCCGTTGCAGAACATCGTGGACGGCAGTGCTGATGACTTAGACCGCAGCCAGCGTGAGAAGTTAAAGGCTTTTCTGAAAAAGAATCGCCAAAACTTCATCGAGAACAAGGGCGAGCTCGGGAGGGCAGGCGCAGTGAAGCACAAGATCTTTACCGGGGATGCAGCACCGATCAAACAGCCACCCAGGCGGTTTCCGGCCCACAAAGGAGCGGCTGCCGAGGCGGAGATAGAGAACATGATATCACAAGGCGTAATCGAAGAATCCTGCAGCCCCTGGGCATCCCCGGTCGTATTGGTTACCAAGAAGGATGGGTCCCTTCGATTCTGCATTGACTACCGGAAGCTGAACCAGGTGACCAGGAAGGACTCATTCCCACTGCCAAGAATTGACCAGACGCTTGAGGCGTTGGGAGGGTCTGAGTGGTTCTCCACTTTGGACCTGGCGAGCGGGTACTGGCAAGTGCAGATGGACCCGGCCGATGCAGAGAAGACTGCTTTTGCCACCGAGAAGGGGCTGTGGCAGTTCAAAGTCATGCCCTTCGGCGTCTGTAATGGGCCAGCCACCTTCCAGCGGCTGATGGAGATGGTCCTCCGAGGTTTGCGTTGGACGGTCTGTCTAGTCTACCTTGACGATATAATCTGCCACAGTCGCGACTTCGATACTCGCTTGGCGCATCTGCAGGAGATTTTCGACCGGCTGCGAGCTGCTGGACTGAAGCTGTCCCCGAAGAAATGTAATCTGTTCCAAAGACAGGTCGAGTTCCTGGGACACGTCATCTCCAAGGATGGGGTAGCCACTGACCCCCAGAAGACAGCTGCCATTAGGGAGTGGCCAGTCCCCAAGTCAGTCACCGAGGTGCGAAGCTTTCTGGGCTTGTGCAGTTACTACAGGCGGTTCATCCGAGGGTTTGCCGACATCGCTCGACCGCTACACCGGCTAACAGAGAAGGCCGCTGAGTTTTTATGGACCGAAGACTGCCAGCAGGCGATGGATCAGTTGAAGAATGCCCTCACGTCTGCGCCCATCCTGTCGTTTCCAGATGGCGAAGGAGCCTTCATCCTTGACACTGATGCTAGTAGTTTCGGGATTGGGGCTGTCCTGTCGCAGATTCAAGATCAGGAAGAAAAGGTGATCACGTACTATAGTCGCAGTCTGACCAAACCGGAGCGCAATTACTGCGTGATCCGCAAAGAGCTGTTGGCGGTCGTAGAGGCTGTCAAACATTGCCATCATTACCTGTATGGTGGTCACTTCAGGATCAGGACAGACCATGGGGCCCTACGCTGGTTGCTGAATTTTAAGTCGCCAGAAGGACAGGTCGCCAGATGGATAGAGATGCTTGGCACGTACAACTTAGAGATTGAACACCGAATGCCGACGGGTTGTCTCGACGACCGTGTCAGACCGAAAGCTGTCCACACTGCGAGCGGAAGGAAGAACGGGAAGCCCTGGCCGTAAAGCATGTCCATGCTGTCCTGCGAGGCCGAAAGGTTGCTGAGGTGGCAGACAGCGGTCGCTGCTTGCAGTCCAACGACAGGGACATGAAGACACTGCAGGCCGAAATCGAAGACCTACGGACGTTTCTCGAATGGAAGCAGCAGGGAGAGAAGCCTCCTTGGTCGGACTGTAAGGGGAGAAGCGAGACCTTGCGGAAGCTGTGGGAGCGATGGGAACGGATCGAGCTGTTGGATGGAGTCCTGCTCTACAAGTTGGACCCCGGGAGTCACCCCGTGCAGCGACACAGCATCATTGCGCCTAGAGGGGTGCAGCGAGAGGTCTTCCATCACCTCCACACGCGACGGACTGGCGGCCACCAGGGGGTAAAGAAGACTCTGGCGGCGGTGCTGCAGCGATTTTGGTGGCCTTCCCTGCGGAAAGACGTAGAGCGATGGTGTCTGGTCTGCCCCCCCTGCCAGTTTCGGAAGCCTCGTAGCGGCGTTTCGCGAGCGAAGCTGCAGCAGGATCTGGTTTCTGTCCCACTAGCCAAGATTGCGATGGACATCCTGAGCTTCTCGACCCCAACTGAAGCAGGAAATACCTGTGTCCTGGCGGTGACCGACTACTTCACCAAGTGGGCCCAAGTGTTCGCCCTTCCTGATCACAAGGCTTGCACCGTGGCAGACGTATTGGTCTCCGAAGTGTTCCTGCTCTTAGGGGTTCCGGGGACCATTCACACCGACCAGGGCGCCGAGTTCCAGTCTGAACTCATACGGGAGCTGTGCCGGTTGCTGGAGATCTGTAAGACAAGGACTGCCCCGTATCGACCTCAGTCTGACGGCCAGGTGGAGCGCCTCAATCGGACGCTGATTGGGATGTTGGCGACGCTCTGCCAGGACAAGAAGACCGACTGGGACGACCATCTGCCCTACGTCATGTGTGCCTACCGCTCTACCAGGCACGAGAGCACTGGGTGTAGCCCCAACTTGCTCATGCTGGGGCGGGAGACCACGCTGCCGGTTGATCTCCTGTACGGGTTGCCGCCAACTGTCCCGATGGACTTGTGTCCAGTCGAGTATGTCGAGTGGGTGAAGGAGGCGACTCAGGAGAGCTTTCAGTTTGCCAGGGACAACTTGCAGAGGGCGGCCACCCGGCAAAAGAGGAACTATGACAAGAGAGCCACCGAAAGGAAGTTCGAGAAAGGAGACTGGGTCCTGCGGCTGTATCCCCCAAACTTGACGAGAGACAAGTTGAACGCCAGGTATGTGGGCCCATACCTGGTGCTAGAAAGGACCGGCGAAGTCAATTACAAAATCCAGTCAGGGCCGAGGGCTAACCCGGTGGTGGTCCACGTTGACCACCTGAAGCCTTATCATACAGAAGAGCCTCTGGAGAGCTGGGTGGGGGATGGAGACTCGAACGCCTCCCCCAATGAGAAGGGGTGCCAGACGGACCCTCTAGACGACGGGAGTGATGATGCTGAGCAGGTCATGTCCCCCAGATGGGGTCCAGAGGAAGACAAACCGGAACCTGGACTGCGGCGTGGTGGGAGGACCAGAAAGCCTCCAGCCCGGTTTGGCTCGACCAGCAGCATGTAGCCGAGATCCAGACTGCATGCTGCATGCGGGAAGTAGGCATGCCTGCGCCTCCTTTCCCCCAGGCTAGAGGACTAACCTAGCCCTGTCTGCACATCCAGTAGGGGAATTTTGAAAAGGGGTGTGTTCTGGTCCATTGCAGAATTTGAAGATGCCCGGCTACTACCGTTGCGAGGTTTGCGGGATCGATTTCGCCAGGAAAAATAAGCTTCAGCGGCACAGGAGGAGGGTCCATGGAGCCATTGTCCGGTGTCCTCACTGTTCAGCCTGGGTCCCCAAGCACAGGGCGGATCGCTTGGCCGAACACCTGTGCATGGTTCGCGGCGGGGCTAGCCCGGAGGTGGCTCAAGAGACTGCGCCGGCAGTGCCAGAGGACCCCCTGGAGCAGTACAACTGGGACGAGGCGGAGCCGCTGGTGTGCGACGTGATCCCCGCCGACAGTCCAGTGGCCCAGTCGGACAGTGCTGGCGGCAATGGCTTGGTCGCTGCACCGGCCGACGTCCCCGGCGACAGCAATCACCTCACTCCTCCAACTGAGGCCCCCGTGTGCCCCCCACCGGCCTGGGAACTCCGGCGCATTGCAGCAGCAAGCCCCGTTCTGCAGCGGAGCGATCCCCGCCTAGACTGAGTTGCAGGACGTGCCAAGCGCGTACACATTGGAGCCCCAGCTACCGCCCTCCAGCGAATCCGGCGAAGGTGCCTGCTGCACGCCAGGCCCACCGTTAAATACCATGCAGAGGCGTCGTTCGTCACCAAGGAGGAGCGCGCGGTTCTGCCTGCTCCGGACGACCTGGACAGCTGACCCCACCTCGGCAACGCGGAGGAGCCAGGACACCCAAACTGATGTCCATGAACTTGCGAATTAAACAGACTAACGATTGAAGAGTTAATGGTAGGATCTGCTGATGTGGAAGAGCCCCTTGGAGCTCAGAGACACTAACGATGTCAACTAGGACAGGTAGAACCCAATGGTGACAAAGCGTTTTATTGAGTAGTTTTCTTGTTGTTAGTTATTGTACAATAGGGAGGTCATTTGATGCGTTATATGTTGTTGTCGTTTTTCTTTCTATGGTTGTTGTACTTTTTTTTTTTTTTTTTGAGCCATGTTGAAGCGGTTGTTTACCGTTTGTTACCCGTTTTGCTAACAAACGGGTACGGGTTGTTTTGTTTGTTTCTGTCTGAGCTGTTGTGGTTTTGATGTTGAGGTCCGGCCACAGGGTGCTGCGGGTTGTGTTTGAGATGCCACGAATTCTTCAGTTGGGGACCAACTTATCCGGTAGTGTGGAGAATTGCCATTTTGGCAAGTCATTTCTTTTTTTCTTTTCTTTTCTTTTTTTATATATTATTGTTATCGAGTCTTGTTTTCTTGTCGTTTATTCGTTTCATTCTCCCCAGGTGCTGTTGGAGTTTTGTGGTTTTATGCAGCTTAGTGCTGTTTCTTTCTTTTCTGAGTTTTCCCGTGTCCTCTGGTCTGCTATATTTCAGTTGGGAATTCTTTAATCTATACTTGTTTATTCTTGAGGGAAGTGATAGTTTGGTCAGTATTTCCGTTTTCCGCCCTCTGCCGCCCGGCTGAGGACCTCACCAAGATAATAATGTTTATAGTTCCAGACCGTGGACAGCAGGGATGGCAGCAGTGAAGAACCCTCCTCCCCCCCTTTTCCCTCCACCCCCTCCGGTTGGCCGTGAGAATTGGTAAATTGGTAGCGTGGGAAAGTTGGGCTCGGTTTGGGAGGGTGGGTATATCTGTCGCGATGCGCGCCAGAACTACACACTCTAGCGCTGACCATCGAGAGGTGAGGACTGCTCTCTCTCTCCTCCGGCCGTCCCTCTGGGACAGGCCCTAGTTTTTTTTTTTTAGCTTTTTTTATGGAGAGTAACCTGCAGTCGAGTGTTGCAGAGTTTGAAGCAGGTTACCTCCTCCCTTTCGTTTTTTTTTTTTTTTTTTTCGTAAACCGGCGCTCTCGTTTTCTGTAGGGTGTCTCCAGTCTGGCGGTTGGTGCTTGGCTAGTTTCGTAGAGTATGGTTGGAGCGTAAGATTCGTCATTTTATTCCCAGGTGTTGTATGCGGAGAAAGGAAGGGATTGTATTATTCCGTAAGTTACTGTGGCGTTATGAGTTGGTTTCTGTCTCGGTGACGTGTTTTGGGAGGTCCAACGGGTGCTACGGTCTGTCAGTTAAGTTGTGTATTTATACCTTTCCAGTTCTCCATTTTGTTGTTGTTGACAGGGTTGATTTGTTAGTTCATGCTCGAGGAGAGCGTAGGGATCATTGTTGTTGTTTGTACGGCGGTTTTAGAATCACTGTGGTGAGAGGAAGAAGAGGAGTCTGGTCGTAGGGGAGTTGTTTTATTTGAGGAATGTTGGCGTGTTGTTAACTCGGCTGAAGTCGGAGGTGGCGTGGTTGCAGTACTGTGGCATGATGTCGGGCGCCTATGTAGGTTCCTTTTTGGTCGATGCTGCCGCGAGCTGTGCGGTGGCGGGCTGCGCGCCAGGTGCCCAGCGTAGTCGTAGCGGTTTTCGTTGTTAGTAGTTTCTGTGCTCTGTGTCTCCTTTATCTGCCTTTTGTTTGTAGCAGGCCTTGTAGTTGTTGTCGCTCAGAGCGACGTGTAAATAACTCGGTGTGTAGTTGTCACGGTTGTTATACCCACATATACCCATATTGGGCGATGTGGCCTTATAGAAAAGTGATGTATGTACATTGTGCTTGAGTTTTATATTTAGTGCAGAAGAAGCAGGTGTTGCCATGGGTTGACAGTGTTCTTTGTGGAGTTCCCCGGTCGCTAGAGTTACTTACCTTTTTCTTTTTCTTTTCTGCTTTCCCTTCTCCCTCTCTCTCTCTTTTTCTCTGACCATTCCGGGCATCGAAGAAGGGACAGGAGACCAATGTGAGACAGTGAGAAACTGTACCTGACGTCCCCGCCTTGCCCACCTTTTCTCTATCCACTTTCTTGGCCTTTCCCCATCCTTCTGTCCCTCTCCTTCTCTTTTCCGGGCATCGAAGAAGGGACATGCAGATTCGAAGTGGCAGATAGCCGAACAGGCTTAGGAGACGTCCTCGCCTTGCCCATCTTTTCTCTATTTATTTTTGTTTCTGTATTTTTTATATATTTTTTTTTTCCTTTCCTTTGCGACAACCCTCCTCACGAAAGCTAGTTTTCTGATATATTTTTTATTCTCTCTGCTCTTTACTCTTCTCTCTTTTTCTCTGACCATTCCGGGCATCGAAGAAGGGACAGGAGACCAATGTGAGACAGTGAGAAACTGTACCTGACATCCCCGCCTTGCCCACCTTTTCTCTATCCACTTTCTTGGCCTTTCCCCATCCTTCTGTCCCTCTCCTTCTCTTTTCCGGGCATCGAAGAAGGGACATGCAGATTCGAAGTGGCAGATAGCCGAACAGGCTTAGCAGACATCCTCGCCTTGCCCATCTTTTCTCTCTTCTCTGTATTGTTTTCATCTCCATTTCTTCCTACTCTCTTCCACCTTAAGTTTAGTTTCACACGGTTAGCAAACCGCCTTTTTGGTGTTGTTTTTCATAGTATTCTTATAAGTTTTTTTTTTCTTTTTTCTTTTTCTGAGGCCTAGTGGTGAGCAACGATTTAGGAGGAGATCATGTATGACTACTAGATTGAGTGCCGAGGAGATTGGTTTGATAGGTTAGTTCGGTAGAATGCATGGATTATTTAGATTAGTTTCATCGTCACCTACATGTAACTAAACTGGTTACGCGAACTCACAATGTAATTGTTTTATTAGTAGAATACAAACTTGGAAACGCATTGATGGTGAGATCACTGACTCTAAGTGTTGTACTTTTTCGTTTCCGTAGTCTAAATGTTGTGGTTGTCGGTGTGCTCGTGTGTGTTTGCTCGGCATGGCATCCTGACACTTTGCCAACGCATTCAAGCCTGAAAAAGACATACATGCACTTCCGGCGCTACATCTAGACATTACGAGCCCCAGAGAAGGCAGATGGCTGTAGTGTCACTACAACGAGAATAGAACGGGGAACGAGAAGAAACATTTTCACGCGCACACAGACGGACCGACCGACCGAATGACCGACCGACAGACCAACCCCCCCCCCCCCACACACACACACACACACGCACGTGTTTGTTTTGCTGAAACTGTTTTTTGTCATTACTTTCATATTTGGAAATAAACATCACGAGTAAATGAGCTTTTTTATTGTTTGTTCTTATTGTCTGCGTGCGTGCATGCGTGCGTGCGTGCGTGCGTGCAGTTTAATGTTTTATTTCATGATTGTTCATAACAAGATATTAGATAAAAAATCATCAACAACACCAAAACGCACACGAAAGGAGCGTCTGAGCCAGTCAATGACCATTAGCAAGCGATGTGACGTGCCCAGTTGTTTGTAGTTGTTGCTGGTGTGTGTGTGTGTGTGTGTGTGTGTGTGTGTGTGTGTGTGTGTGTGTGTGTGTGTGTGTGTGTGTGTGTGTGTTAGGGAGCCAGTTGTATGTTTTTGCTTTGAGGATGGAATAACAAATGTAAACGTAAGCACTGTGTAAAATATGAAAATCTCCGGCAATATCCATGGAGGCGGTCGGAAATTCCTGGGACAATTTAAATGCCATTTTGAGTCACATATATCATTCAAATCAATCAAACGGCTTCATATCTAATGAATGAATCCAAAATTTGCAAAAAAAGTGAGTTTTATTACAGTCTGTAAAAGGTGAGTTTTCAGTACACGACCAGTTGTTTTGCCGACATCAGCACCGAGGAAGCCTGCAGGGTGTTACTCGGAAACTAGATCTAGATCAAACGTCAAAGGCGCATAAGCATATACTAAAAGGCACAAATGTGATAAAACTCACTTTTCAGTCCGGCCTCGTGACATTTTACGCCTATCTCCAAGAAATTCTGCATTACATGTTATTATGTTTGTTTTGGTCTGCTTATGCAGATTTCTCTGGCAGATTCTTCTGTTTACTTACATGAGTTACGAGTTAGTTGCACACTTTGATTTATCCTTAGATCTATCCTTAGATCTATTTCTGGGCGATTTTTGAATTCCAAGTCATTAGTCTCTAACAGTTTACCTCCTCTAAATCTGAACAAATTCAGTGAATATTGTATTAATGAACAGTACACACACGCTGCCGATGTGCCTGTCAACAGGGTGTAGTGTTTTTGTTGTTTAACCTCCTGATGTCAAATGTCCTGATGGACATATCGCTTCACGCTGACACACAACACAGAGCTGACGATCTATCGAGCTATCGGTTTATACGAGAAATTATCGACACCTCAGAACTTACCATATTTGAAGCAATCTTTAGGTGAAATACCTGGAGAAGATTGTCGGCTGCTATCCGCAATCCGATAGCTCACAATAGAGCAACCGGCTTCGCTATTTCTGGTTTTGTATTCGATCCTCTACCCGCAGTGATCTGCTTCTGGTAAGCCATGAAGCGCTACTGACAATGCAGCAGAGGCTACCGATCAACAACAACAACAACAAAAAATCAAAAAATAATAATCACATTTCTGCTTAATCGAGAACACGGTGTAAATAATGAACGGTCGCAGTCGATTCAGTCAGTCCTCCATTCTAAACGGACAAACCGCAAAAAGAAAAAGAAAAAAGCAAAAAAAAAAAAAGCTGGCAGTCCAGTATAGTATAGGTCCATGCCTGAAAGTTTGATACTGTCACAGACCAGCGCTTTTCGACTGCCGCCTCCATTCTGGCATGGACCAATATATGCCAGTATATAGATCAAGTCCGGAATGATGTTCTACCGCAGGGGCTTCACTCTTCCGGATTATCTCCCCTGTTATTTCCGGAAATCGTCTATTTACACGGAACTTGTGTACTACTCTTCAATAAGAAGGTATCGCAGATTTACTTTTTTTTTTAAAGTTCTTTATACACAGTCTTCTCAATTACTGAGGCAATCTC
>OY757548.1:4942320-4944820 GCA_963584105.1 Alviniconcha strummeri
CACTATACAAAGTTTAATTTACAGAAAACTTAAAACAGGCGGCAAACAGACTTGAGACGGATGAAAACAACAGTACGGAACGGAAAACATAGCAAGGTCTGTAGTTTTGGGAAAACAAATGTTTTGAGGTTTGATTTCAATGAGTCCAGAGAGAATACAGAATCTTTATTGTCTATGAATAACACAGAAATTTGCGAGGGCAATTAGAGAGGGAGCTAACAGCATTTGACTGACCTCAAGGGACACAATGACATGGACCTCAATTCCCTACGACAACTCTCACATTGTACTCAAGGAATAAAATTCAGATAAAAATTCACCGAGAGAAAGCACACAACATGCACAGGATGTTCCCTAGAGGCACATACATTCTGTCGTACTGCTTCACCGTGACAGTACAAACGTCTCAGAGGTCACCACTTAAGAACGGCTGGCAAAAAGCCTGAGCGGGTTGTCTTCATTTACTCGATGGCAGTCGACTAGAGAAGAGCCTGTCCGCTTCGCTCACTTCGCTGCTCCAGCTATAACACTGCATATAATTGAAATTCACTGGCTGAGAGTTACAGCGAGTTTAGGAGTTTGACTGGCTGTATATAGCATTTTCTACATACATAATGTGTGACACACACACTCCAAGCCTCGTTTTCCTGCACCTATCTGCAAATTAACTCTGCCACAATCGGTTAGGGCACTGTAGGGGCACTCTTTATCTCCGCGCAGCTGTCCACCGACGCTGTCAGCGCCCTCCAAAATGTTTAGGTATTAATAAGCTTACGAAAGCGACATAGCGACCAAGCACTTGCATACACTTGCGGCGTGTCCGCAAATGGATTTTGCTATATTTTATTTTTTAGTTCCGTCTCGATTGAAACGATTTCGGTTTTATTAGTGATGGCGTAAGCAATGTGGATGGTTTTTAAAAGAAATATCTGATACAATCTTACTGCTTTCTGAGCACCAACGAAAAGCTGACAGATTTCGGGGACCTGTGGCGTAACCAGGTATGGCAGTGGTTGGAGAAAGGCTGTGGTAAACGAGTGTTTGTGAGTATGTGTGTGTGTGTGTGTGTGTGTGTGTGTGTGTGTGTGTGTGTGTGTGTGTGTGTGTGTGTGTGTGTTTGAGCATGCGTGTGTAAGCGCGCGCGCGCGTACAGAAGATCCAAGTGTTTGAGATGGAGCCTGAAGAGGACGATACACATATGCATTTCGCTATTTCATCACAAAACCAGGAGGTATAATAGAAGGCTTACGGGTGAAATAAGGCCAGCATTCTACTGAGACCACACCAGCCTCTCCTGGCAACAGTAAGAGGAGAAAGACTGTTCGACCTGAGCGTATCACCGCCATGACAACCTCCGCTTCATCGTCGTTATGGGTGCACTGGAAAGCAAAGGTGACTAGAACAGAACGTCAGAGGCAGGACAGCCTTATTGTCAACATACAGTGTATCAACAGACACTTCTGTCCATTCCGGAAGTGCGTAGTACAGATAGAGTGGGCAGTATGGTGCTGCCTCCTCACCCATGTCTTCCTAAAGACATGAACGGTAGAGGGACTGATCACGGCGTATAGTAGGATTAATAATAACAATAATTAAGGTAAGATCCAAACACATACAAGGTTCAGACGAACGCTATTTATTAGGGCAAAACACAACATGCACATTTTCGGGATAATCGCTTTTATGAAGATACAAAACGGCACTCAAACAACAGTTAAATGATGAAAAACGTTGAAAATTTAGATGGAGAGCTAAACCACTTATCTGTTTTGGGTTGAGCTATGTTGTTTTCCTGTCCAGTGCTGGAAGAATATTGGCATGACAATGACGTGTTATAGGTGAGATATAATGAATATATATGACGTAAAACTCAAAACGGCACGGAAGAGGAACAGACAGAAAGGTGAGTGGAGAGGGGGCGCGGGGCGGGGGGAGGGGGTTCCGACCTGGAAAAGGAAGAATGCTTCCAGTTCCATATATCCCAGGGGATGAATGGAAAAAACCGGAGTACCCGAAAAGAGACCAATCATCAGTCTTGTATACCACCACTCCTCTAACCCGTGTAGGCAAAATCCTCCAGTCCAGTTGGAGTCTTGCAGTCACGCTCAGAAGTAGCAGAGATCTTCAGTCAGCCACCACTGATCGCATACAAACGCGACACTAACATCCGTGACATGCTGGTGCGCTCTAAGCTGCGTCAACCAGCCACAAGAATACCACAGGCCACTCAGTGCAATCAAACAAAATGTGGAACAAGTCCTTTAGTCTGCATCAGCACCAACTTTACTGGTCCCAGGTTCCAAATGAACATCACGAAACAGCCTGACGTACAACATTGTATACGTCATTCATTGCACCAGATGCATTCAACTCTATATCGGTGAAACTGGACGCACCCTTGACACCCGCTTCAAAGAACACCTTGCAGACATTAAACACCGCAAGAGACAAACCTGTTGCTAGTCACTTCAACCAAACTGGCCACACCATCCACAACATT
>OY757548.1:4949820-4990363 GCA_963584105.1 Alviniconcha strummeri
GGGCGAGCTCCAGAACATTAGGAGCCTGATCATGACTAACGTAAGTCTTGAGGTTATTCGAAACAAGGTTTTCGTTCCCCTGTCTAAGCTGACATATCTAAACATACGAGCCAACCCTGTGCACAGCTACGACAAGGAATCATTCGGGGGGTTGACGGCGCTGCAAGAGTTACACACAGACGAGTCTAAACTGTGCTGCAGCTACTTTCACCCCTCGCTGTCACGGTGTCACGCACCAGTGGACGAACTGTCGTCCTGCAGTGACCTGTTGGCCCAGGGTTTCTTCAGGGTGTTCCTTTGGGCCTTCTCTGTGTTAGCCATTGTTGGTAACACGGGGGTTCTCATCTACAGACTGTTTGTTAGCACACACACCTCGCCCCCGGCGTTCCGAGTTCTGGTGAAGAACCTGTGTGCCTCTGATCTCCTGATGGGGGTCTACATGATGCTGATTGGCGTGGCTGACGCTCAGTACCGCGGGGTGTATGTGGCCAAGGAGGGAGAATGGACCAAGAGCACGGCGTGTACAATTTCAGGATTCCTGTCTCTCGTGTCCAACGAAGTGTCGGCCTTTGTCATTTGTCTGATCACGCTGGACCGTGTCCTGGTTCTCTGCTTTCCTCTCAACTCGCGTGTTCACCTCAGTTCTCGGGTCACGACCTGCGTCTGCTGCGTGGTCTGGGTCACTGGTATCGTGCTGGCTGCTGTGCCGCTCCTGGCAGGAATGGAGTTCTACGGACTGAACGGCATTTGTCTCCCCTTGGCCATCACACGAAAGCAGTTTTCCGGTCAGACCTACGCCTTCGGTGTCTTCATTATCTTGAACTTCATTCTCTTTGTCTTCATCGGTGTGGGTCAGGTTTTCATCTATCTGGCTGTCCGTAAGGTCAGCACAGCTGCGGGAAGTCAGCGATGCGAGAAAGACATGACTCTCGCTCGTCGTCTATTCCTTGTCGTCTTCACCGACTTCTGTTGCTGGTTCCCCATCGGTCTGATGGGTCTCCTGGCTACCAGTGGAACTCCCATCCCTGGCCAGGTCAACGTGTGGGCCGCCATCTTCGTGCTGCCGCTCAACTCGGCTCTCAACCCCTTCCTGTACACGTTGAACGGCCTGATGGAGCAGTGGAGGAAACGAAGGATGGAGAAGAGGACGAGGAGGAGGATCGCCAAACTGAAGACCGAAATTCCCAAATGGCAACCATCCAGCGTTCAAGAGTTGATTAGAATTTGCGTTCGCTCCAAACTCGTGGAGAAAGAAACCGTAATGAAATGGCTGGGAATCACCGTGGAATCAACGACCGAACTGTGCGGTACGGAAGATTTGCCCAGCGATGGAGATATTTCTTATGCGTATGACAGCCAAAACATGACCCAGAGTACCAACTTCGACGGTTGATATGATCAAATAACAGTCATGGAACATCGTTTATTCAGATAAATATTGAATCGTGTACTCCACCATCATATAAAAACAAGCAAACAAACAATAACATGTGTGTCGCTAATAATTATTTGTGATATGACATCCGAGCACATTATGCCCCAAATATAACAGTAACATACATGTGGTCTCAATCAATTTTAGTCGGACACCGGTCAGTGTTTCAGGTCTAGAGAAGCGAGCACGAAATCCAGTCCCGTCTGAGACGACTACTTCTGTGTAGCTGGGGTGGATGTGTGCTGCTGGACAAGCGTGTTGCAGCACGCAGTGCCTGGCGAACCTGCACGATCAGCTTCCCTTTGGAGACATTCAGACCAAACTGTCCACTCTGACTTTCATCCACTTCATGACTCCATTTGCTTTCTTCACGCTTCTCTACACGCCTCACTCCTACTTACTGAGGAACTAGTAGCAAGGACGACCTCTGTAACCATAAAAAAGATCTGGGAATTATCTACAGTCTGTCCCCACGGCATGTAACATGCAGATGTATCTGGTTCTGTATAATGTCTGGACATAGACTACTATCTCTGACACTTACTGACACCGTGCAATGTTAAAGAACAGGCTCGCATCAGAGAAGATGGTCTATATTATGACTCAGATGGCCGAAGAATCTATATGACGATTCAAGACTGGCTGGCATCGGAGAAGATTATGGACTCTATGATGACTCACAGTAGGGACACATCACAAAAGATATGGACTCTACATAATGATTCACATGGCTGTTCATAGACATGCTGGTAAACCCTTTTTTGTAAACAGACATAAAACTATTGATCGCAACAGGCTATGATATCACAGAAGCTTGTGGACCATATTGTCTGTTGAGGGTGATAACTTTATAACGGAGGGTTGGGGATGTGTGAACCTAATGATTTTTATTTGCGAGTTTTTACGTTTTGGTTTGACACAGAGAAAGCATTATTCCAGGTAATTTTGGGTTTGCTATAACTAAGTATTAGTGTATGCAGATTGAGAGAAAGGGGGTTCATGCCTTAGAATTATTGAGATATGTTCTTCGTTGTGCGATCGAACGACAGCTTTAATTTTCCACTGGGATTAATAAAGTATATTGTTATTATATATAATGACTCCCAAGGAGTGGCATCAGAAGAACATTGCGGACTCTGTATGATGACTGGCAACAAGCTGGCATCACAGCAGATTGTGGACTGTATATGATGACTGGCAACAAGCTGGCATCACAGCAGATTGTGGACTTAGTGTGACTGGCAACAAGATGGCATCACAGAAGATTTTGTCTCTGTATGAAGACCGGCAAAAAGCCGGCATGACAGCAATTCAATTAAAAAACTTTAATCATCCCACATGGGGCAATGTTTTTGTAGTCATGGCGGGATCGTAAAATAATAATACATAAAGTTAAGAGAACAATACAACAAAGAGATTGTGGACTCTGTACCATGACTGGCAACAAGCTGGCATCACAGAAGATTGTGGACACTGTGTGATGACTGGCAACGATTTGTGGAATGTATACTGACCTGCAACAAGCTGCCATCAAAGATTGTGGACTCTGTAGGATGACTGGCAACAAGCTACCATCAAAGATTGTGGACTCTGTAGGATGACTGGCAACAAGCTGCCATCAAAGATTGTGGACTCTGTATGATGACTGGCAACAAACTGGCATCAAAGATTGTGGACTCTGTAGGATGACTGGCAACAAGCTGCCATCAATGATTGTGGACTCTGTAGGATGACTGGCAACAAACTGGCATCACAGAAGACTGTGGAATGCATGATTCATACGGACACGGAATTACATATCTTGACACACACAATTACGGTATCACCTGGAATTTGAAACACTCCCCACGTTTGACATTTTGCCCACGCAGACCTTCTTTGTTTACAAAAAAGAGTAAACCAAGGTGTAATTAACAGTACAGTTCCCACATCGTGAGTCGAATTTAAGCCATACTCTTTATACAGGCCGAAATTTGATAATCTGATAAACAAAGTATGGGTCCAAAATGACCCACGAGGTAGGGGCTGTGCAATCCGCGATGACGTATTAACGTTGTTGTGAGGGTCGTTCTCTCCTAGCAGAAATTATTTTTCTTCCCATTGGTGTATATGGTGTATCCTGTAACCTTGCTGCGGTGTGGATTTTGATGTTTATATATACTGATCACTATTACCCATGAGCCACAAAGGGCTAACAGAAAAATCAATTAAAAATCTTCAGATTCTTGATAAAATTATGTCGCTCTCTTCGTATATATACACGTGTGTGTGTGTGTGTGTGTGTGTGTGTGTGTGTGTGTGTGTGTGTGTGTGTGTGTGTGTGTGTGTGTGTGTGTGTGTGTGTGTGTGTGTGTGTCTGTTAGTGTGTGTGGAGAGAGAGAACATTCCGTCTTAGGGAGGCAGAAAATCATAATTTCGTGTTGGACCTTACTCAAAACAAGCACAAAGATGTATTGTGAACACGCTTTTAAAAAGTATATTTTTGAATTTCTTAGGAAAATAAAACATTGTGCACATTTTCACACACACACACACACACACACACACACACACACACACACACACACACACATACACACACACACACACTTATTGTACAGAATGATATGGGTGAAGGATGTCGTTCCGTAACTGAAATAATTGGAAAAGACAAATATTTTGAGTTTGTTCTGAAGGAAGCCCGATGTCATGGGGAGACCGTTCCAGATATGAGGACCGAAGTGTGAGAAAATGTAAAAGCCACGGGTCTAACGGCTGAAGAGTTGGAGTTTGAGCATGCGTTTGTGTGGTGAAGAGTGGGGGAGGGGGGTGGGGCGTTATAAAGGTGCAGCAGTTCAGAAAGATAAGAGGGCACAGGACCTGTGACTGCATGGGTTGTAACACATTCAAGCAGGTTTGTGTTTCATTCGTTAAGAAACTGGGAGCCAGCGAAGTTGCCATAAGAGGGGTGTGTCGTTTTGATGGCTGGGTGATCTAAGAATAAGGCGTGCAGCAGTATTCTGGACTTTGTTTATCGCTTGAATAACAATTCTTCTGACACATTCATTTGCATACGCTGTGCATAGATTACCTATTATTGCGATAAAATTCTGTCTCTGTCTCTCTCTGTCTCTCTCTGTCTCTGTCCTCTCTCTCTCTCTCTCTCTCTCTCTCTCTCTCTCTCTCTCTCTCTCTCTCTCTCTCTCTCTCTCTCTCTCTCTCTCTTTGTAGCCAGAACGCGAAGTATAATGCTCATGGTGATCCATGAACAGAGGAGGAAAGCAGACACTACACGTGCATGCTTGCACAATCCACTTGCATCGCAGTACAAGAGGCAAGGTTTCTAAAATTATTTCATTATCACTCCAAATAAACTACAGCAGGACTTTAGTTTTGTTCATGTATAGACATGATAGCCTACTTTCGCCATTGTAAAGATGTTGTTAAGATTGTTTGGCACATTTTAAAACCAAGTGCCTAGTTAGTCAAGTTCTCCCTGTTTGTCAAGAGTCGATGTGATTGTGTTTGAATGACCTCCGGTAAGAATGTGGCTAGCGGCTGTTTCAGATCTTTTTGACCACCAGATCAACATCGTCTTTGTCGTTAATTTTTGCCTGATTCCATCATGTCCAGTTCAACAAGTACAGAGCTTTTTCTAGAAAATGACGGTTAAATCGTGCCGTTTGCCTGCCTGGATTATTGGGTATGGCCTCTGAACTGCGTAGGCTAGAGTGTTGACACAGCGGACTAGTATCATTGGCGGGAGCTGCCACAAGAATCAACACGTGTTTGTCGCGAGTATGTTTACGTGGGTTAATTGTATCGGCTTTTGAGGAACCTGTGGAACCTAACCCGGCGGTGTCACACGTCGTTGGCGAGTTAGAATTTCCTTGTATTTTATGACTGATCAGAGCAGGTATTCTCTCTCTCTCTCTCTCTCTCTCTCTCTCTCTCTCTCTCTCTCTCTCTCTCTCTCTCGATATATATATCTATATCTGTGTGTGTGTGTGTGTGTGTGTGTGTGTGTGTGTGTGTGTGTGTGTGTGTGTGTGTGTGTGTGTGGTTCTCTCTTGAATAGACTGAGCTTTGACCTGTTACCTCTCCATCCCACAGCTCGGTGGTTAGTGTGTACATTAACTGCGCGGCATCCTTGTTTTTTCTGTGTTGAATCCAAGTTGGAGCCTTACTGGCACGGACACAACGGAACTGGCTCGCATTAGCTAGAAAACTGTGATGAGGTGAGATTGATTTATTCTTACTAAGACTTAATTATTCTCACTAAATCGGAGAAAGAGGTGAAAGTCTAAATCACTCAAGCGGAAATTAGTCTTACTAATGGATCAATGACTAGATCAGTCATTGAATGAAAATATGAAGTTCTAATACAATGTAAACACAATAAAAATGCACAGAGAAAAGCCTGTTTTCGTCGACTCACTTGCCGAATGTTGTTCCAACAGAAATAAGAGGTAGGCCTAAAGCCCGTTCTTAATTGGGCGAACTGTTTGTTCGCCGAACATACTTCGGACAGTTCGACGAACTATAATTCGTTTGCTAACCCTTTGACTGCCAACAAACTGTACTGCTGATGCACTTTCCTCCCAAGATCAGTCTCCAGAAAAGTCTGAGCAGATCAAACTGTTTGGGAAACTTTGTATGGCGTGAGAATACGTGAAAACTTAAAATAGTCAATCAGGAAGTCGCACGACGTCCTGTAAGTAGACGGAAAACACTTTGCCATATGATGTTATATGACGTCCTGGGGTGCAGTGAATGGGTTAATTGAACTTTTAGTTCGCCGAACATGGTTCGGACAGTTCGACGAACTATACTTCGTTCTTAACTGGTTTATAATGAGATGCAAGCTTCTGCCCGAACTTGCGGCAGAAGCGCAGCAGACAGCTGTAGGATAAAGTGTAGGATAAAGTCAAGTCAGGTCAAAGTAAATATACTTTAATCATTCCTCACAGGGTAACTAACTACTATATCGTTCTGGATCCCAGAGACAGGGCTGCGCCTCCCACAAGTCAACAAATAGGCCAGTTCGCTTCGAAGCGAGTGAAGTATCGACACCGTCATACATTTTTAAAATTTATTTCTTCCTCATCCGCAGGAGAGCTCTCTGCTCTCAGCCAGTCGGAGGCAATGTTCGCCGAACTGGGCGAGTATTCCCGGAACATACTGAGCGAATCTTTTTGGACCCCGAATATAGCTAGCTTCGTCGCAGTTTGACGAATACCCGGAACTAGGTTCGCGAAGCAAAAAGCCTGGAACCAAGCCTCCCTCCCTCCCCCTCCGCTGCCAGCAGTTGATGACCCGGAAGGCGTCCACCCCAGCGACACTTCCCCGTCTGCTGTAGCCAGTGGAGCCGTGGCGTTGCTCCATGGGAGCGCAACCTACGACAGCAGCTTCAACGACAATAGCAGTGCAGCTGAGAACAGCACTGACATCACTGCTGACGGCAGCACCAACGCCACCACCAGCTCTCCCTCCGACTGCGGTGACGTCGACATCACTGATGACAGCCACACCAGCACTGCCTCCGACTGCCGTGACGCCACCATCAGCTCTCCCTCCGACAGCCCTGACCTCAACGTTGACGCCATCATCAGCACTATCACCAGTTCTCCCTCCGACAGTGCTGACGTTGACATCGACACCACCACCAGCTCTCCCTCCGACAGTGCTGACGTTGACATCGACACCACCACCAGTTCTCCCTCCGACAGTGCTGGCGTTGATATCGACACCACCACCAGCTCTCCCTCCGACAGTGCTGACGTTGACATCGACACCACCACCAGCTCTCGCTCCGACGTCGGTGGCTGCGCCGTCAACACCACTCCTGACAGCCATATCAGCACCACCACCAGCTCTCCCTCCGACAGCGGTGACGTCGAGGTCGACGTCAGCACAAGCTCTCCCTCGGACAGCAGTGACGATGTCGACGCCACTGAGGACGGGCACACCAGTGCCGCCACCAGCTCAGCCTCTTTCTCCGACAGCAATGGCAATGACGACATCGACACCACTGCTAGCGAACACAGCGGGGGCCGACATCGCCCTTGCCACGGTAGCCCAGGCAGATCTCCAGGAGATGGTGGACAGATTGTACCAGCAGTTCCAAGACTACAGGATTCAAGCCTCTAGCACGCTTCTTGTCCGCCAGCAACAGCACAGAGAAAAACAAGTACAGGATTTGACTGTGGTAAAAGAATCCCAAGCCAGGCAGATAGAACTACTCCAGAGAAGGTGCCAGGCCTTAGAAGACAAATTCAGGGGCTTCAAGAAGAACACCAAGTCAAACCACAACCAATAACACATTAGTCTTCAACCACAGGTCAACGCATTCACACAACAATAAACAAGGCCAATTACACCACAACTACAACCAACAACACACCAGTCTTCAACCACAGGTCAACGCATTCACACAACAATAAACAAAGCCGATACACCACTGCTACAGCCAACAACACACCAGTCTTCAACTGCAGGTCAACGCAATCACACAACAATAAACAAGGCCGATACACCACCACTACCTCCTCCAGTCAGCACCCACCACCACCTTCCACCGCGTTCCGTCATGCACCGACACCTCCTCCTGACACAGGTCATGAGATGTCTCGATCCTCTACCGTCTCTCCACCCCAGCTCTCCGTCTGCCCCACTCCTGCAGTAAGTAACCATGTTGCTTAATGTCCACAGAAACCACAAGTCTTATTAGGGACGGGGAGAAGGGAGGGAGAGGTTATGGAAATGGGGGAGAGAGATTATATACCTATCGCTACACTGTCACCACCAAAATGACTTCTGCATTGAGGTTGGCAGCGGTGAGAGCCATTTTAATGCTTCATAATTGTGAGGGACAAAGTCACAAGACAGTGTCCACAGACCACAACTTTGAAGAGATGGAGTAACAAATGTAAGCACTGTGTCAATTATGAAAATCTTCGGTAATATCCATGGAGGTGGTCGGAAATTCCTGGGACATTTTAAATTCCATTTTGAGTCACATATCTTATTCAGATCAATCAAACGGCTTCATATCTAATGAATGAATCCAAAATTTGCAACAAAAGTGAGTTTTATTACAGTCTGTGAAAGGTGAGTTTTCAGTACACGACCAATTGTTTTGCCGACATCAGCACCGAGGAAGCCTGCACGGTGTTACTCGGAAACTAGATCTAGATCAAACGTCAAAGGCGCATAAGCATATACTAAATGACACAAATGTGATAAAACTCACTTTTCAGTCAGGCCTCGTGACTTTTTACGCCTATCTCCAATAAATTCTGCATTACATGTTGTTATTATGTTTGTTTTGGTCTGCTTATGCAGATTTCTCTGGCAGATTATTCTGCTTACTTACATGAGTTACGAGTTAGTTGCACACTTTGATTTATCCTTAGATCTATTTCTGGGCGATTTTTGAATTTCAAGTCATTAGTCTCTAACAGTTTACCTCCTCTAAATCTAAAAAAATCAGTGAATATTGTATAAATGAACAGTACACACACGCTGCTGATGTGCATGTAAACAGGGTGTAGTTTTTTTGTTTTGTTTTTACACTAACCTGATGTCAAATATCCTGATGGACATATCGCTTCACGCTGACACACAACACAGAGCTGTCGATCTATCGAGCTATCGGTTTATACGAGAAATTATCAACACCTCAAAACTTACCACATTTGAAGCAATCTTTCGGTGAAATACCTGGAGAAGATTGTCGACTGCTATCCGCAATCCGACGCGAGTGATGGAATAGAGCTCACAATAGAGCAACCGGTTTCGCTATTTGTGGTTTTGTATTCGATCCTCTTCCCGCAGTGATCTGCTTCTGGTAAGCCCTGAAGTGCTACTGACGATGCAGCAGAGACTACCGATAAAAAAGTTTTTTTTATTTTTTTTTTATAGTTTTTTTTTAAACATTTCTGCTTAATCGAGAACACGGTGTAAATAATGAACGCTCGCAGTCGATTCAGTCAGTCCTCCATTCGAAACGGACACACCGCATCTGGTCCCACCAAAAAGACCGTAGTACACGAAAAAAAACAAAGGCAAAAAAAGAAAGAAAAAAGGAAAGAAAGAAAGAAAAAAAAAGTATTTCTCGCGAAAGCGCATCTGGCAGTCCAGTATAGTATAGGTCCATGCCTGAAGGACTGATACTGTCACAGACCAGCGCTTTTCGACTGCCGCCTCCATTCTGAAATCATGGGCCAATATATGCCAGTATACAGATCAAGTCCGAAATGATGTTCTACCGCAGGGGCTTCACTCTTCCGGATTATCTCCCCTGTTATTTCCGGAAATCGTCTATTTATACGGAACTTGTATATTACTCTTGCTAAATGCCTTGAATAAGAAGGTATCGCAGATTTACTTTTTTAAAGTTCTTTATACACAGTCTTCTCAATTACTAAAGAAATTTCATGAGGCGAAATTAGTAGGTTATTGTATGATATTTCAGGCATATTTTTCTTTACACCTTGTTTAGCTAATTTATCTGATATTTCATTCCAATGAAGACCAGAACGAGACGGTAACAAAACAAAATCCCAATACCCTAGACAGGATACAATGTATTTAATATTTTACATCATATACTATATCCCTTCTCACTTTGCATTCCCAGTTTTGCGATGCATATAAAAATGATTTTGAATCAATGCAAATCAAGAAAATTAAATATAGCTGGCTGAATATTGCATATAATAATAAGTATCCTTATAAAACGCTATACCCCGTAAAAAATAAAAAATAAAAAAAGATATCGCGGCGCTGTACATTATGAACATCAAAATCCACATGGCAAACAACAACCAAAACAACCACAATAACAACAGCAAAAGCACAGTTCTGTAAAAGCACACGTCAATATCAACCTGGCTTTGAGCCCTGGTGCTCACCTGCTGGAGTTCCGCTTGTTGTTTGCATCCACTTGTTGGACTCGGTGGCGGGTGGGGACAAAGCGTAACGACTCACTAGTTAAATATTATGGCCTCAAAACATTCACACGTTTCAGCGATAATGACCAGTACACGGACTCGGACTCAAATAATGAATGCAACTCCAGCTCTAAGTGGCCAGGATTCCTCGTTCTGAAGTCGTCAAGCGGCGACCTTGCGCTGAAAAAGCTATCACCTTTTGCCGTCCGACCCCAAAAGGCATCAAAAGACTGAGGGACGCCTCTCTCCAGTCGGAATGCGCTAGAAAACTGCAAGCAAAGGGTCTACTCAAAACAACACGATTTGTGGATCGACCCGTGCGAATCGTCGTTCACAAGACACTGGAATCCCGTGGAGCCATCTGCTGCCGTGAGCTGTCCGGCATGTCGGAAGTGGAGATCAAGAAGGAACTGCAGGAACAGGGTATTTTTGAGGTCCTCAGAGTTACAGTGAATAGGAACACTGAGAAGGCCCCCACCAACACTCTGTCTCTGACCTTCAACACGCTAAAAATGCCAAAGGAGATTGCGGTTGGATATCTAAATATGAAGGTGGCCTTGTTTATTCCGAACCCGGTGCACTGCTTTAACTGCAACAGGTTTGGCCACACGAGCCAATGTTGCAAAGTTGCTGCAAAGTGTCAGTGGTACGGAAAAGAAGCATGAAGGTCGGTGTGAGGGATCAAAGCTGTGCTCTAATTGCAATAGCTTCCATGCCTCATCGGCTCTAGAGAGCCCTGTATGGAAGAAGGAAAAAGAGATTCAGCGTGTCCGCGTTGAAAAACGCATCTCCTTTCCGGAAGCCAGACAGTCGTAGAAGCCAAGATACCGACTGTGATCTCTGGCGGAAAGTCTTACTCCGCTGCTGTATCCACCAGGAAAGAAGTCAAAACTGATGAGTGTCAATTTCCGCTAACCAGGGTATATTCAGACCATCCACTTAGGACTGTGCAGTCTAGTCTGCGTGCTTCTCGCGGACCCGGATCGGTATCAGCCGGCACCCAGGCTTCCTCCGGGAAGTCGGGGCTGGTGTCGGCCGACACCCGGGTACCGTGGGAGTCCGCGACGGGTTCAAAAGGTTCTAAGTGTTCAGCCGACCCCCCCCCCCCCCTCCAGAACGGCGTCTAAGGGTTCAGCAGATCCTCCAAAACGGCCTCTAAGAGTTCAGCAGGTCTCTCCAAAACCGCGCCCTCAACGGATGACGCGTCATGAACGAGGGGCACACCGACTAAGGTGAGGGTGGAGGGGGTCCTGGTGGACGTCGAGGGGTTTGTACACCAGGCGTTCCGCTTCTTCCGGCCGGCCCCAGGTGCCACCCAAACCGAAAGTTTCAGACAGGCAAAAGAAGGCGGTAAGGGGACGTATGTCTAAGAGTGTGTATGTGCGTGTGTTTCATGAGTTGGAATTATTGAGACATGTTTTTCGTTGTGCGGTCGAACGACAGCTTTAATTTCCCGCTGGGATTAATAAAGAATATTGTTATTGTTGTTATTAACCAATATTCTGTCTTGTCAGACGACGAAATGGAATCATCATCTATTCTTTAAACTGAAATAATGGCTCATCCCATTATTCAGTGGAACGCGAGACGTTTCAAGATTTGATATCCGATCCGTGTGTGAGAGGCAGAACAGTAAACACAAGCAATGGGAAGCGGAACAAAATGGAACTGAGAGTGCATTGTTTCACATAAATAAAGTTGAACGCTCCTCCCCCTGCACTCATTCCCCCCTCCCTCCCCCCTCGTCCTGTGTCAATGCTCTTTTGTATCTTTAATGTCTTTGTAAATTGCTAAAAACACGCGGAGTATGACATAATAAAAAGGTCGCAGAAACTCCTTAAGTCGAGAGCAATGCACAGACGACGTATTTTCCACTGAAAAGGAAACGACTTTTATTGTCTTCCACACCTTTCACAAAGCTTGTAAAAAATTAATCAAGAATACACCTGTCTTACCCACCAGAGCACATCTTGGCCTCTTGGAGAGAGAGAAAAAAAAGGAACCAGAGAAAGACGAAGCAAACACGAAAAGGGCACACACACACACACACACACACACACACACACACACACACACACACACACACACACACACACACACACACACACACACACACACACGAGCATACTCACTATAGAATCAAGGTCAAGAATAGACCTATCTTACCCACCAGAGCACATCTTGGCCTCTGGAAAAAAAGGAACCAGAGAAAGACGAAGCAAACACGAAAAGGGCACACACACACACACACACACGCACGCACGCACGCACGCACGCACGCACGCACGCACGCACGCACGCACACACACACACAAATAGAAGAAGAAGAAGAAAAGGAGTGAATAACGTTTGACAAGGGACACTCTGACGTCAAGGGACATAATAATATGGGCCTGAATTGCCTATGACAACTCTCACATTGTACTCAAGGAATAGCGCGCGCGCGCGCACACACACACACACACACACACACACACACACACACACACACACACACACACACACACACACACACACACACACACACACACAAGCGTGCTCACTATACAAAGCTTAATGTACAAAAACAAACAAACAAACAAAACAAAAACAAAAACGGGCAGCAAACAGACTTGAGGCGAATGAAAACAACTGTACGGAACGGAAAACATAGCAAGGTCTGTAGTATTGGGAAAACAAATGTTTTGAGCTTTGACTTCAATGAGTCCAGAGAGAATACAGACTACAGAATCTTTATTGTCTATGAATAACACAGAAATTTACGAGGGCAATTAGAGAGGGAGCTAACAGCATTTGACTGACTTCAAGGGACACAATAACATGGACCTCAATTGCCTACGACAACACTCACATTGTACTCAAGGAAGAAAATTCCAGCAAGAGAAATCACGGAACATGCACAGGATGTTCCCTAGCGGCACATAAATTCTATCGTACTGCTTCACCGTGACAGCACAAACGTCTCTGAGGTCACCACTTAAGAACGGCTGGAAAAAAGCCTGTGCGGGTTGTCTTCATTTACTCGGTGGCAGTCGACTGGAGAAGAGCCTGTCCGCTTCGCTCACTTCGCTGCTCCAGCTATAACACTGCATATAATTGAAATTCACTGGCTGAGAGTTACAGCGAGTTTAGGAGTTTGACTGGCTGTATATAGTTGAAATCTATACAGCATTTTGTACATACATAATGTGTGACACACACACTCCAAGCCTCGTTTTCCTGCACCTATCTGCAAATTAACTCTGCCACAATCAGTTAGGGCACTGTAGGGGCACTCTTTATCTCCGCGCAGCTGTCCACCGACGCTGTCAGCGCCCTCCAAAATGTTTAGGTATTAATAAGCTTACGAAAGAGACATAGCGTCCAAACACTTGCATACACTTGCGGCGTGTCCGCAAATGGATTTTGCTATATTTAATTTTTTAGTCCCGTCTCGATTGAAACGATTTCGGTTTTATTTGTGATGGCGTAAGCAATGTGGATGGTTGTAAAAGAAACATCTGATACAATCTTACTGCTTTCTAAGCACCAACGAAAAACCTATGGCGTAACCAGTTATGGCAGCGGTTGGAGAAAGGCTGTGGTAAACTAGTGTTTGTGAGTATGTTTGTGTGTGTGTGTGTGTGTGTGTGTGTGTGTGTGTGTGTGTGTGTGTGTGTGTGTGTGTGTGTGTGTGTGTTTATGTGTGTGTGTGTGTGTGTGTGTGTGTGTGTGTGTGTGTGTGTGTTTGAGCATGCGTGTGTGAGCGCGCGCGCGCGCGTACAGAAGGTCCAAGTGTTTGAGATGGAGCCTGAAGAGGACGACACACATATGCATTTCGCTATTTCATCACAAAACCAGGTATAGTAGAAGGCTTACGGGTGAAACAAGGCCAGCACTCTACTGAGTGCCTTTGTGGGTGCACTGGAAAGCAAATGGTGACTAGAACAGAACGTCAGAGGCAGGAAAACCTGGTTGCCAACATACGCTTCTGTCCATTCCGGAAGTGCCTAGTACAGACAGAGTGGGCATTATGGTGCTGCATCCTCACCCATGTCTTCCTAAAGACATGAACGGTTGAGGGACTGATAACGGCGTATAGTAGGATTAATAATAGCAATAATTAAGGTAAGATCCAAACACATACAAGTGTAACCGAGTGTATTGTATACACGTTCCGGGCCATGACCCTATAACCTTTTCTTTCCGGTCCTAATAGCAATAATTAAGGTAAGATCCAAACACATACAAGGTTCAGAAGAACGCTATTTATTAGGGCAAAACACAACATGCGAATTTTCGGGATGATCGCTTTTATGAAGATACAAAACGGCACTTAAACAACAGTTAAATGATGAAAAACGTTGAAAAATGAGATGGAGAGCTAAACCACTTATCTGTTTTGGGTTGAGCTATGTTGGTTTCCTGTCCAGTGCTGGGAAGAATGTTGGCATGACAAGGACGTGTAATAGGTGATATATAATGAATATTATATGACGTAAAACTCAAACGGCACGGAAGAGGACAGACAGAAAGGTGAGTGGAGAGGGGGCGGGGGAGGGGGGGGGTCCGACCTTGGAAAAGGAAGAATGCTTCCAGTTCCATATATCCCAGGGGATGAATGGAAAAAACTTGAGTACCCGAAAAGAGACCAATCAAAGAGACCAATCATCAGTCTTGTGTACCACCACTCCACTAACAGTGTAGGCAAAATCCTCCAGTCCAGTTGGAGTCTTGCAGTCACGCTCAGAAGTAGCAGAGATCTTCAGTCAGCCACCACTGATCGCATACAAACGCGACACTAACATCCGTGACATGCTGGTGCGCTCTAAGCTGCGTCAACCAGCCACAAGAATACCACAGGCCACTCAGTGCAATCAAACAAAATGTGGAACAAGTCCTTTAGTCTGCATCAGCACCAACTTTACTGGTCCCAGGTCCCAAATGAACATCACGAAACAGCCTGACGTACAACATTGTATACGTCATTCATTGCACCAGATGCATTCAACTCTATATCGGTGAAACTGGACGCACCCTTGACACCCGCTTCAAAGAACACCTTGCAGACATTAAACACCGCAAGAGACAAACCTGTTGCTAGTCACTTCAACCAAACTGGCCACACCATCCACAACATTGGCGTAAAAAGACTGTGGCTTCTCTTTACAGACAGTGTGAATGACAGAAAAGGCATGGAACAACACTTGACTGATAAACTCGGCAGCAGGAAACCAGGTGGAATCTATGAAAGACTGTAACCATATCTGGCTGTCACTTGGCTGGTGTCTAGTTAGGCATTACGTGGCTGTAAATATGCTGTTAATATGTAGGCGCTTTCTTTCTTTCTTTCCCCTCTCCTTCCGATGCCTTCACTGTAGCCCACTATAGAACTGTAACATTGCGGGTATGCGTGTGTATTTATGCTTGAGTGTGTATGTGCGCGAGAGTAGCTCCTCTCTCTCATATGGTTGTCTTGTTTTCCTGAGCTTTGATAGCAGTGAAACCCTCATCAAGATCAATATCACGTCTGACTAATCGTTTTTTTGTTTGTTTGTTTTTCTCGGGGAACCCTGGTTTTCCCATTCATCCCCTGGGATGTTTGGAACTGAAAGTCTTTCTTTTCCTAGGTCTACCCCCCCCCCCACCCCCCCTCCGTCCTTTTTTCTTTTCTTTTTTCTTCTTTTCCATTAATCCGTTTTCCAAAGCTCTCTGTCTGTCCGTCTGTCTGTCTGTCTGTTACTCATCAGTAGCTTAGCAAGGATTGGTTGTTAGACAGGCTTTTGACTAAACCTAAACTACAATCCTTGTAAAATACAGTTTTCCAGTTCGAGTTCTCTCTCTCTCTCTCTCTCTCTCTCTCTCTCTCTCTCTCTCTCCCCCCCCCCCCCCCCCCCCCCCCAGCCTCACCTTTTTCTCTGTCATTCTTCCGTGCCCTTTGAGATTTACATACATCATATCTATTAAACGTCATTGTCATGCCAACATTCTTTTGAGCACTGGACACGATAGCAACATAGTTCAACCAAAAACGATAAGTGGCTTAGCTCTCCATCTAATTTTTCATCGTTTTTCCCCGTTTAACCGTTGTTTAATCTTTATAAAGGGGATTACCTAGACAATTTGTATGTTGTGTTTTGTCCTAATTAGTAGCGTTCTATGGAACCTTTAATGTATTTGGATCTTGTTTCAGAACGCTAGCAGTCATTCTTGTTTCAGATTTGTTTTAACCAATTAAAGTAGTTATAAATCGCAAAATCATATCTGTAGGGACTATTCTAAGCGCGCGCGCGCGCGCACACACACACACACACGCACATACACACAAACGCACGCATGCACACACACACACACACACACACACAAACACAAACACAGGCACACGCACTCAAGCACAAACACACACGCACATACACAAACACACACACACACACACACACACACACACACACACACACACACACACACACACACACACAAACAAACAAACACAAACACAAGCACACGCACTCAAGCACAAACACACACGCACATACACACACACACACACACACACACACACACACACACACACACACACACACACACACACACACACACACACATACGCGCGCGAGAGGGTACTGACTACATAAAGCGTAATTTACACATACAACTTAAAACAGGCAGCAAACAGAGTTGAGACGGATGAAAACAGCACGGAACGGAAAACACGGCAGGTCTGTAGTGTTGGAAAAGAAACGTTTTGAGATTTTTACTTGAACGAGTCCAGAGAGACTTTGTTCTTCTTTTACTATTTTCTATCTCTTTTCTTACTGTTCTACTGAGCTGTTCTACTGAGTCCAGAGAGGGTTTCAGTCGAAGGGGAAGGAGGTCATTCCATCCTGAGCGACCGAAAACAGAAAAGGCGCGGGAACCAACAGTGGAAAGTCTGGTGCGAGGAATCTGGAGGCTGAGAGTATCAGAAGCAGAGCGGAGAGTACGAGAGGGTGTGTAAAGTTGAAGACATGCGGTCACAGACATAAGACGGAGCAGTGCGCGTGATACATTTATAGCAGAGAGTGTTTATTTTGTACTGATTTCGTCGTTGGATTGGGAACCAGTGGTCCTGAGGCAGGAACTGTTCTCTGAAGAAAGAACAATGACGTAAAAGCAGAATCTGCATTACTGTTAAACAAATTTTTTCAAAAATAAAATAAAAATCGCCGGAAGCTACAGAGGTAAGAACACTTCAGTTATCCATGACGCAGTACCTCATATTCAATGAATACTTGCCATTCCTAGCTCTGAAGCGATACTGAGCCACAATGAATGGGCTTATGTCTGACATCGGGTTATGGACAACTTCGGACATACCGTATCAACGTCACGTTACTTCGTTATAACCAACACTCCAGGTGTAGCAAAGTAACATGGCTTGAAATCGTTACAACAGGAGCTTCGCGTGTGACACAGACGGCATACAGTGAAGAGATTTTGAAGGACCCCAGGACTTGCTTATTTCCGACCACTCCCAGCCACTGTCACAATACAGACTTTACCCTTGTTCACTCTCTGACTCCTTTCTTGCTATACGAACAAAAGTTTGTACTGCACATTCACACAATATACTTCATTAATACGTTCATTCTACGCTTTCATACGCATGTTCATATCTGTTACTCTTTCCTCTAAAACTACTAAATTTGTCTCGATATATTTCAGCACAAATTTACATAACACAAAATATATATTTTAATTCAATTTTAATCTATTCAGTACTACCACTGACCTGTGAAGACGTCAATACAAATGATTAAAGCGCATTGAGTATAAGCGCATTTTCACATAATCACTGCGTTTTCACATAATTATCAGAATTGCTGTTGCTTTCTAAAGCAGCTTGTATTTTCACTTGCAGGAAAAAAGAGAGGAAAAAAAAAGAAGAAGCAACAACAGAAGCTCCCAGGAGCAAAATCAAGCCCCAGTTCTTGCTTCAAGATGTTCTTTATTGTCGTCTCGTACCTGGTCATCGTCGGGTCTCCCTCATCGTGTGTGGAAACATCAAACTTGCAGACCGCTTCAGCGGCAACACAACACACTGAACAGGTCAGTGTGAACACTGCAGACACGGGACAGTCAAACACAAAAAAGACTCAGGAGCAGACAATGCAACAAGGGTTCCAGCAGCATTTAGAACATGAATTAGCTTCGAAACCTGGAGACGTAGGTCCAACAAATACCGGAGCGAAAAGACTCGTAGAAACGTCCCTGGAAACGCCACGAGTCCGCCAGTTTACCATCACTGCTTCCAGTGGCCAGTCGACTCGGTCCTATCCGGAGGCAAACCAGACAAGGGCGACACAACCACAGGAAGGACAGGCAGGCGTGCACTCGGCGACTTTAGCGACAGCCACTTTATGGAAGGAGACAGAAGCAACACATAGTAAAACACAAATGTCGATACCAACAACTTCAAACCGATTTTGCCCACCCAAAGTCCTGATCATCCAGAACATTACGAAGCAAACGATTTGCTGGTATTTTGACATTGTTAGGTGTGAAGAACAATTTTATTGGATTTTCATCCTTCCAGAAGGCTTCGCATTTGTTGTTGAGTTCCATGTAATTTCGATGGCTTCAGACGATTCTCTAGTGATCGTAAGTCACGGCGAGGCCAACCAGACAGTGTGGAGGAATTTTACAGCAACAGAAGTCTTTAGAGACATAAATAAGCAATCACTGGGACCGTTACTGTTGCGGGAAAGTGCAATGAAAATTATAGCTTACACACCCTTTGGCGAAACGGAACAGTGGAGATTGTCTTTCTTCAATCTCAGCTACAGCGCACACATTCTGGAAACGTTGCCTGAGCTATTTACTCGCGATTTAAACGAGAAGCCTGTGGAGTCTGACTTCACTTACCTCTGCACCGGGATCTCAGATCTCCCCAAGGCCATCATCTGTGATGGAATACGTCACTGTGAACACGGAGAGGACGAAGCAAACTGCACCTACCGTGCCCAGGGATGTGGAGACTGGTTTCCCTACAATGACCAGTGCCTGAAGGTAGAATTTGTGCGAATTCTTAGCCTTGTTTCTGGACAATCCCACGTCACAATGCCTCTCCAAGCCGAAGAGTCATGCCAGTTAATCCACGGAGCGACTTTGGGGTTATTTCCTGATTCAGCCGGTGTAGACATCGTGGCAGAAATGATTCGTAAAAGTGGCTTCCACAACGCTGTCGTGGGGATCCACAAAGTGAAGCCCGTGTCGCTGAGGCTGAGGCATCTGTACCGCTATCTGTGGCAGTGGGGAGATCAAGGAAGTCCCATTGCCTATGAGCAGCAGGAGCTGCAGAGATCTGGAACTATGGCGGATTGTGCAATTCTGGACGTTTTTCCAGTCCCAGTTCTTCGTCCCTTCCCGTGTGTGCTGCCAGATCAGCCAGATCTCATTCCCCAGGGCTATGTCTGCATGAAACCCAAACCAAACTACCCTGCGCCGAAGCTAAATCTACCCGGTGTAAGCTTACCAAGAGCGTCCTGTTCCCCTGACATGATATCCACCAAGGAATGTCCCGACGGTTCCGTTGTACAGACATTTCATCGCTGTCACTGGGGGCAACAGGACGATGACTCGAACTCTGGCTGGTCTCCCAACAAGCTCCCGCTGTTCCAATGTCGTTTCGGTCCGGCCGTTCATTACTCGCTGCTCTGTGACGGAAATGACGACTGTGCTGACCGCAGTGATGAGATGGACTGTCAGCATCCACAATTCACTCCTCTGTTAAACTCGTCCTTTATCTGCAGAAACTTGCAAGCGATCCCCGCTGAAAGAAGGTGTGATGGAACAAATGACTGTTTCGACGAGAGCGATGAAGAATCTTGCATTTCATGTGGTAGCCAGTACATGTGTGTGGGCGTTGGCTGCATACCAGCCCTTTACGTTATTTACTTTAATTCCTGCGGAATGTTTCCACGTAGATCGGAAGGATTCTTTCTTTTCGATCCCCCTGCCAGCGTGGAATTGGATGGCTACGGTATGTCTAGACTAGAAGAGGCCGTTAGCGGATGCAGAGAAGGATTTTACTCTTGTAGAGATGGCTACTGCATCCCGACCTTTCTCCTCAACAACGGGGAAAAGGACTGCCGGTATGGTGAGGACGAAGGCATCCCCGTGCACAACATGACGTGTGCAGGTTACTACAGGTGTCAGGGATCTGGCAACTGTGTTCACAAGGACTATGTGTGTGACGGGATTTATCACTGTCCTAACAAAGACGATGAGAGGTTTTGTCACTTGACCTGCAGTCAGGGCTGCATCTGCGAAGGTCATGCATATAAGTGTTCAGTAATGATTGATCCTCTTCAGCATCTGCACGTGCGTTACCTGGACCTCAGCCACGCTTCCAACGTGTCTCTGGAAAACATTCACTTTATGGAGTATCTGTCTTTCTTGAATCTCTCATTTTGTTATCTTGGCAATGTCAACCTCACCAGTATGCACCAATTACAGACTTTGGATCTTAGCTTCAATTCTATTACAGAACTGGCTTCTCTCAATTTGCACAAACTACCGAGACTACTATACTTGAATTTATCCAGTAATCCCTTTATGAAAACACTGAACAGTTCCTTTACTACCATGCTGAACTTGGGCGAGCTCCAGAACGTTAGGAGCCTGATCATGACTAACGTAAGTCTTGAGGTTATTCGAAGCAATGTTTTCGTTCCCCTGTCTAAGCTGACATATCTAGACATACGAGCCAACCCTGTGCACAGCTACGACAAGGAATCATTCGGGGGGTTGACGGCGCTGCAAGAGTTACACACAGACGAGTCTAAACTGTGCTGCAGCTACTTTCACCCCTCGCTGTCACGGTGTCACGCTCCAGTGGATGAACTGTCGTCCTGCAGTGACCTGTTGGCCCAGGATTTCTTCAGGGTGTTCCTTTGGGCCTTCTCTGTGTTAGCCATTGTTGGTAACACGGGGGTTCTCAACTACAGACTGTTTGTTAGCACACACACCTCGCCCCCGGCGTTCCGAGTTCTGGTAAAGAACCTGTGTACCTCTGATCTCCTGATGGGGGTCTACATGATGCTGATTGGCGTGGCTGACGCTCAGTACCGCGGGGTGTATGTGGCCAAGGAGGGCGAATGGACCAAGAGCACGGCGTGTACGATTGCAGGATTCCTGTCTCTCGTGTCCAACGAAGTGTCTGCCTTTGTCATTTGTCTGATCACGCTGGACCGTGTCCTGGTTCTCTGCTTTCCTCTCAACTCACGTGTTCACCTCAGTTCTCGGGTCACGACCTGCGTCTGCTGCGTGGTCTGGGTCACTGGTATCGTGCTGGCTGCTGTGCCGCTCCTGGCAGGAATGGAGTTCTACGGACTGAACGGCATTTGTCTCCCCTTGCCCATCACACGAAAGCAGTTTTCCGGTCAGACCTACGCCTTCGGTGTCTTCATTATCTTGAACTTCATCCTCTTTGTCTTCATCGGTGTGGGTCAGGTTTTCATCTATCTGGCTGTCCGTAAGGTCAGCACAGCTGCGGGAAGTCAGCAACGCGAGAAAGATATGACTCTCGCTCGTCGTCTCTTCCTTGTAGTCTTCACCGACTTCTGTTGCTGGTTCCCCATCGGTCTGTTGGGTCTCCTGGCTGCCAGTGGAACTCCCATCCCTGGCCAGGTCAACGTGTGGGCCGCCATCTTCGTGCTGCCGCTCAACTCGGCTCTCAACCCCTTCCTGTACACGCTGAACGCCTTGATGGAGCAGTGGAGGAAACGAAGGATGGAGAAGAGGATGAGGATGATGATCGCCAAACTGAAGACCGAAATTCCCAAATGGCAACCATCCGACGTCGAAGGGTTGATGAAAATATGCATCCAATCGAAACTCGTGGAAAAAGAAGTCATAATGAGATTGCTGGAAATTAATGTGCACTCAGCGACCGAATTAACCAGGAAAGAGACTTTGCCTGTCGACAAAGATGGAGAAGTTTCTCCCTCTTTGTACGACAGTCAAGACCTGACTGAGAGTACAAACATCGACATTCATGACGAAGTTGACGCACGATTAAATGACGAGTAGATACTGGCAAAAACTACAAAGGATGATTGGTGTGAGTTCTGAAGTAACCAAATAGAGAGCATGTCTAGACTTTAAGAGCCCCAGTGAAGGTAGATGGCTTTAGTGTTACTACAACGGGAACAGAACGGGGAACGCGAAGAAACATTTCCTCTCCTGGGTCAACTTTTATTTCAGTATCCGCTCCACCCCCCTGTTACTGCAGTAGCACATAAACGATCCCAGCCATTTTGCCAAAAGTGCAGGTGGCAGGTTACAGCTAAGTACACATACAGAGGTGGCTTCGAATGAAGTCACACTGTAAACTGGGTCATGTTTCTAACATGCAGCGAGAAGGAAGTTTTTGTACGTGGCACCAGCTACGCAACAAGCAAGCAGCGCTGTAACCAGTTTGGTGAATATTAATAACCCGCTGTGTCACTCACTCAGAGTCGCATAGGACTGGGTCACAGTGGGTTTGCTATTGTGAAGCGCTTAGGGCTGATCTCGAGATGAAAATAAGAGGAAGAACAACAACGACAACAAATTTAAAGAGAAGAAGAACGATACTGATTTATTTCTGATACATCCCACACAATTCAGCCTGCCTGATACAGCCCACATGACCCACCCGATACAGCCCACACGATAGTGATAAAGCCCAAATGACCTACCCGATACAGCCCACCCGATACAGCCCACACGATTCAGCCCACCCGATACAGCCCACCCGATACAGCCCAAATGACCCACCCGATACAGCCCACCTGATACAGCACACCCGATAAAGCCCACCCGATTTAGCCCACCTGATACCGCTCACTTGACCCACCTGATGCAGCCCACCCGATACAGCCCACCCGATACAGCCCACCTGATGCAGCCCACATGACCCACCCGACACAGCCCACACGATACAGCCCACCCGATACAGCCCACCTGATACAGCCCACCCAATGTCGGGTAAAGGTGGCTTAATGGTAAATCATCAGCTAGAAGAACACGGAGATATTAAAGCGACATCACCGGTACCGATGACCTTCTTGTATCCAAGTTCTAACGTAAATCGTTCAAATAAAGCTTACAAAATTAGGATTGCAATAAATGTGCGATCCTTATGATCGTTCGTATGCTAACTCGCTAACTCCTAGTGCATCCAGTTTCTCTCTCCCTTTCTGTCTGTCTCTCCTTCGCCCCCCCCCCCCCCCCCCCTCTGTCTCTCTCTTTCTCTCTGTGTGGGTATTGCTTATCTCCCCCCCCCCTCCCCTTTTGAAACAGACTTGTAATTACAGCAGCTTTTGTTTGTTCTCTCTCTCTCTCTCTCTCTCTCTCTCTCTCTCTCTCTCTCTCTCTCTCTCTCTCTCTCTCTCTCTCTCTCTCTCTCTCTCTCTCTCTCTCTTGCAACGTCATTATGCTAAATTTATCTATGTAATGTTTGTATCCCATCTAATCTCACGCTGTCTAGAAAGCGTTTATAATACTTTGTTGTTGTGATTTCTTTTTTAAAGGGTGTGTTGCATTGTTAAGTTTAATCTCACCTTACTCCTCCTCTTCAGTTCTCTCTCTCTCTCTCTTACTTCAGAGATATATGTGTTAAACTATGTTTATATTCGTTAACTGTAAAAGCTTAATTAGCTACTTCCATCAGGCTCCCGTTTTGTAATATTTTCTTTTGTACTTCACCTCTCTCCTCCTCATCACCTCATGTTCTTCTCATTTTCCTTTTTATAATTTCAGTGTTATTACTGAATTTTGTTGTACCGTTCGGTTGTGTTGTAACAGTATCAAGGACACGGTATCCGAAAGGCATTCGTGCCTGAGCCTTAATCTTGGTGTAACAAAGTTCAGTCAGTCAGTCAGTCCCCCCTCCCCCACACATTCTCTCTCTCTCTCTCTCTCCCCCTCACACACACAAACACACACACACACACACACACACACACACACACACACACACACACACACACACACACACACACACACACACTCCAAAACACATTCTCTCTCGCTCTCTGTCTATCTCCCTCTCTCTCTCCCTCTCTCTCTCCCTCCCTCTCCACTCTTTCACACACATACGCACGTACGCACTCACACAAGCACGCAAACACACACACACACACACACACACACACACACACACACACACACACACACACACACACACACACACACAAACACACACACACACACACACACACGCATGCATGCAAGCACGCACGCATGCATGCACGCGCGCACGTACGCACACAGCACACACACACACACACACACACACACACACACACACGCATGCATGCATGCACGCATGCACGCACGCACACACGCGCACAACACACTCACTCACACACACACGTACCCACACCTACACACACACACGCACGCACACACACACACACACACACACACACACACACACACACACACACACACACACACACGCATGCATGCACGCACGCACACACGCACGCACGCGCACAACACACACACACACACACACGGGCGCGCGCGCGCGCAACGTCCAAACGTACCAATACTAGATTGCATGCATTTGACGCAGGTCTTGGATGTGACCTTTTGGCAGCCGGCACACTCGCTCTGGAAATCTGATGTACGGTATGAGATAAATAATTAAAACCTTAGCTTGTCCGCCTCATTATAGATACAATCAGTCTCCCCATGGAATGTTTCGAAAGGTCGTCGAAAGGTTTCTGCCGTTTTTGTTCAACTGAAACTCTTGTACCAACGTTTCTTCAGTGCTCACGCGTGTGCATACATATTGATTGATTCGTTTTTTATAGAGAGCTATTCTCAGGTTCCGAGCACTCTCACTGCGGTCTAATCGTTAGTGACTGTGAATAAGTATCTGTAGACTTACACAATGCATTTGGAATATCCACAGAGATGGTGTACCTACACCGCTGTTTGACTGTTATGTGGCTGGTGCCAAATTAAACTGCTACCATCAGGCGCACTTCATGCTAAAACATGCACCAGTTTACAGCGTGATTCGAAATCATATACGTAGGTGAATGTGTGTTTAGCTGTACCATGCCACCAGCACCTTTGGACGAATGACCGGAATCTTTTACGAGCTACCGTGGTACCACATATAATAATAATAATCATAATAATAACGGGAATTGCAAAACGCCTATCCTGCGGCTCAAAGCCAAAAGACCAAAAACCATATAAGACCAAAATCGACTATAAATACAGAAGTCTTTTCACAACATCTTTTCTCCGACTGGTAGAAGATCTCGAAATAAAAACCTAAAAGTAGGAACTTTCATTAAAAAATAACAAGAACTACAAAACCTGTTGAATTCATATCGAATCTAGAAAAACAAGAACAAACAAGCAAACAAACAACACAAACAAAAGAAACAATATATAGATAGATAGATATACTTGTACTCGAAAGTATTGAGTCATAACAGGCATTTGTAGCGAACCTTAATACAATCCGAAACGTTCAAGCAATTAAGGAATTGTTGCCGTATAGTCCTGTCTCGTGGGAATTATCGAGTGCGAGAGAGGCAGGCAGGTTACACCAGAAGTCTTGCGCCGAGGGAGTACTTGAACATTCATAATGCCAATCAACCCAACAGAGTCAGCCAATCAGAACGTCATAAATAATATCCCGCGCGAAAAGTTCGAAAACTGGCCACCATGATTGCCTCACATTTTTTTGTGCTGTCTTCGCGGATGTGTTATTAGTCATTTTCCTAGCGTCTTTGAGAATGAACTAAATGCGACCGTGCTATGAGTTAACAGCTGTCCGAATTCAAAAGTCAGGGTTTAAAGGAACGATAATCTAGATCGCAGTATTGTTTTGTTCTTGCTGTTGTTGTTGGTGGTGGTGGTATTGATGGTGGTGATGTGTGTGTGTGTGTGTGTGTGTGTGTGTGTGTGTGTGTGTGTGTGTGTGTGTGTGTGTGTGTGTGTGTGTGTGTGTGTGTGCAGACTGCCCCACCTCTCACTTTCTCTTTATCCTCAACAAATACACACGTGCATGGATTGACTTTTATTGCTTTAGTATGTTTTTGCCATACTGTCAGTTTGACATACAGTCTTTCAGGACAAGGCAAAACCGATCAGCATGTTAGAAACTGACTTCGATGCGACCATCAGGTCAAATTCCTTGACATTTTCAGCCGTTTGCCTCCGTGGCAGTTATGGCTTGGCTTGTTGAGGCATCCATCTGCAAGCAAAGAAAATTCCAAATGGCTTGCCAATAACGTGCCCGTCTTAAGCTTCACACACACACACACACACACACACACACACACACACACACACACACACACACACACACACACACACACACACTCACACACACACTCACTCATTTATTCACACACACACACACACACACACACACACTCACTCACTCACACACACACACACACACACACACACATACACACACTCACACACACACACACACACACACACACACACACTCACACACTCACACACACACACACACACACACACACACACACACACACAAACACACACGCACTCACACACACACACACACACACAAACACACACACTCACATACACACACACACAAACACACACACACACACACACACAGAGAAACACACACACACACACACACACACACACACACACACACACCGAGCACACGGGGTGGGGGGTGGGGGGGGGGGGGATAGAAGAACAGAACTGCAACAGAGTAAGAAAGTAAACAATAACATGGAAAAAAGAAACACACAAGCAGGCACAAAGTAAAAAGACACAAGGAACCGAAACAAACAAGAGAGAGAGAAAGAACAAAAAAACTCGGAAATATAACAGAAAGTCAGATAAGAAGAAGGAAACGAAAGAGAGGGGAAGAAAGAAATAGAGAAGGAAAAAGCTGAAGAGGCAGTAAACCTAACAACAATAAGCAGAATGCCGTAACAAAGGATACTGATCAAATGACCATTCAGTCATTTCACATAGGAATTCCGGCGTGGGTTCAAGCAGTTCACCCAGTCTGATAGTGCTAGTGAAGGCCGACCCAGTTACCTTTATTTTCCAGTCTCCCAGATGTCGAAAGCCTTTTTCCCCCCACAGCTCTGATTCGTGTTGCCCGCACACTCCTCGCTACAGTCTTGCGAAGGGTCAGCCACAAAGCCGCCCGTCGTCATGGCAACGTTACCGCACGTGCAACGACTTCCCTGGGACAGCGCCGCGTACTTGTAGCCACGATAGTAACACCTGTAACAAACAGCAGGCATGCGTGCATAAAGACTGACACACGCATGCACGCACACACACACACACACACACACACACACACACACACACACACACACACACACACACACACACAGAGAGAGAGAGAGAGAGAGAGAGAGAGAGAGAGAGAGAGAGAGAGAGAGAGAGAGAGAGAGAGAGAGAGAGAGAGAGAGAAAGAGAACGAACGAACGAACGAATTGTTTATTAACGAGGGTAAAGGAATAAGTACAGTATATTTATTCATTTTTATCCAGCCCGCGGGCAAAAACAAAAACAACAACAAAAACAATCGAAAACAAAATAATTATAAACTCAAAAACTCATATTAACTATTGAGAGAGAGAGAGAGAGAGAGAGAGAGAGAGAGAGAGAGAGAGAGAGAGAGAGAGAGAGAGAGAGAGAGAGACAGACAGACAGACAGACAGACAGACAGACAGACAGACAGACAGACAGACAGACAGACAGAGAGTAAAATGAAGAGCATGCATGTATGCATAATATACATTTCTGACACATCATAATTATTCACAAATATTGAGAATATAAATGTTCAAATCATGTTCAAAATCAAAGAAATAGTGCACATATCCTTAATCAATGTTTGTTGTGATTTTTTCCATTAAGTACTGTTTAAATGTTTTTTAAATGCTTTGTGATCTGACAAAATTTTAATCGATAATGGTAAATTGTTCCATAGGTTTCCCCCGGAATACATCAAGCTACATTTAAATAAATCTAATCTAGGACGGGGTACTACAAGTTTGTGTGAATGTCTGTTCTGATTTGAATGAAAGTTTAATTTTAGATTTGATGGTGCATAACCAGATACTATTTTATACATAATAATGCCTTTATTAAATTCTAATTTTAATTTTAGCGGAAGAACATCTAAAGGTTTATAGTCGTGAGCTGTCAAAGATGTGGATTTTAGAAGGGTTAATTTAAGGTCTCGCTTGTAAATACTAACAAGAGGTTTTATTGTGTTTGCACTAGCAGAGTCCCAGAGTGTTGAAGCATAGTCAATGATTGGTTGGACATGTGCATGAAAAAATAGTTTTCGAGCATGAGCATTTAGAAAATGCTTAATTTTTGCGAGTTGATATAGCTTTTGAGAAACACGTTTGGTTAGTTCATTTACATGATTTGTCCAAGACAAATTATTATCAATAGTTACTCCTAAAACCTTATGTGTTGCTACTTCGACAATTTTCTTATTTCCAATATAAAGTGGCATACGAGAAGATATGTTCTGGCGTTTTCGTCTTCTTGTTATGGTCATGTATTTGGTTTTGTACGAATTTAGAGACATATAATTTAGTTCAGTCCATTGAAGAAGGTTATTTATACTTTCCTGTAAGCTAAGCAAAAGATTATTTAGGTTTGAGTGACTAGAATGGATAGTGGTGTCATCAGCAAATAGTTCATATAAAGCTTTTATGTATAAGGGCAAGTCGTTTATGTAGAGAGAAAAGAGAAACGGGCCTAACACTGAACCCTGTGGAATACCGTATTTTACGGGAAGAAAACCGGATTTAATTGTGTTTATTACAAACAAGCTGTTCTCGATTTGACAGAAATGAAGAAATTAAGTGCAGGGTGTCATTGGATAATCCATAAAGAGTTAAAGTAGATCATGATCAATGACATCAAATGCCTTTGCAAAATCCACAGATAGTACTCCTGTAAATTCATTGTTGTTTATGTTCTTATAAAAAGTATCTACTAATGTTGTAAGTGCGGTATGGCATGAGTGGTGTTCCCTAAATCCAGATTGGTTGGGGTGTATAAGTTCATTTGTTTTAAGATAGGATAAAAGGTGTTTGTTAATATGTTTTTCTAGAGGTTTTGAAAGAACAGACAGAACTGAGATAGGTCTGTAGTTTGAAGGGTCATTGTTATCTCCTGATTTGTAAATGGGTATAACCTTAGCTTGTTTGAATGCTTTTGGAAAATAGTTTTTGTCTATGCAAAGATTATATATGTAGGTAACAGTCTCAGTTATGACGTGTGCAGACATTTTAATAATTTTGCCGTCTAGGTCATCCAGACCTCGGGTTCCTGTCTGTTTCAGTTGTAATAGAGCATTGTACACTTCATATATTGCAATTGGTGGAATCGTTAAAGTAGAATTTGATATTTTTGATTCGCAAAAGCGTTTTAAAAAGCTTAAATCGTTTAGTTTTGATTGATCGTTGGTAATGATTGTGTCAGATACATTTGCAAAACGATTGTTTAGCTTATCGGGGGGTAATTCTTTGACTGTGACTTGAGGTTTTGATGCATCTTTGTTTGTTAGAGTGTTAATGGCCTTCCAAATAGAGCGAGAATCATTTATCGAGGCGACTAAATTTTAAAAGTATGTTGTTGTTTTTTGGAAGCATGTATTAAAGATGTCACTTTGTTCCACTGCTTTTTGAATTCTACGTGTTTCCTTACTCTCAGTAGCCTATCTCTTTGATGCATGGCCTCTTCCATCTCCTTTGACAACCATGGTGGTTTCCTTGTGTACCTAACACGCTTGGTTATAAAAGGAGCATGCTTATTATAAAGAGAACTAAATGTTTTGTACCAAAACTCAAGAGCTTCATCGGGGTCTGTATACTGGTATACTTGTGAGAATTGAGAGTGAACCAAGTCAAGCAAAAAAGCATCTTTGTCGAAATGAGTAAAACATCGGTACTGTATTTCTTTATGTGCAACTTTAGGAATCTTTACACCTTTTTTAAACCACGCAATGCAAATAGGTAAATTGTGACTACAACCACACACAGGGGAACATACTTCGGCAACATTTTGTTTGATAGTAACATAAATATGATCTATCAGAGTTTCAGAATTCGTAGTAATTCGAGTTGGTTTATCTATTAGTTGATGTAAGTTAAAGTTTTCATACAGTTGATTCCATTTGATATGTGGCTTTAAAAGATTGATGTTAAAGTCTCTTAGTAATATTATTTCCTTTGCTTCTAGACAAACGGCATCCATCATTAAAGTGAATCTATCAAACCAGTCAGTACGTTCGGAAGGGTTCCTATAAGTGAATCCCACGAGAACTGGTTTACTTCGCTTCAGACATACTTCTATCCTGATAGATTCCGTATTATGTTGTTCTAGATGCGAAGCACGCTTTAGGTTAACTGAGTGGGAAAAGTATAACAACAGACCTGTGTCTTTATGGGTTTTGGGGTCTAGGTGCATAACGCTGTAACCAGGCATTGATACGTCAGAATCAGATACATGATTTGATAATCGGGATTCTGCAAAACAGAATACATGAATGTTTCTTCCAGAATTGAACAGAATTGAGGAGATATCAGTAAGTTTGTTAATGGCATGATTAATGTTTAAGTACCCTATTCTTAGTCCATCCTTAGATGGCCAGGTGAAGAGAGAGAGAGAGAGAGAGAGAGAGAGAGAGAGAGAGAGAGAGAGAGAGAGAGAGAGAGAGAGAGAGAGAGAAGGGGAGGGGGGTCCTGCAAACATTTGTGAGCAATAAAAAAATTGGTCCCCACGCCTCAAACCTTTTTGTTTGTTGTTGTTTTCATTTCTTTATCTTAATTTATGTTCAAAATTTCCACCTACGGAGCTACATGAGGCAAAGAAGACGGCATTGCTCGGGGAGAAAAGCAACCACTGGCCGTTCGTTAATACGGTTAACACTTGTACCTGTTGACGCAAAAGTCCGTAGTCATGGTGTTGAAAAGTTCCAGCTTTTCTCCCCCAGCCAGATCCGTTTGAAACTCGTATTTGCTGATTTTGTCCTTGAAGCAGCCCAAGTGTTGCACAGTTCCTCCTGCAGAGAACAGCAACAGCAAGATGAAACTGGAGCATCAACAGGAACTTGGGTACCAGCACAGACCTAAAAAAGGAACATGGAACTGAACATGACATGAAACCGAAGCATCAACATGGAGCTGGTGCCCCAACACAGACATGAAACAAGAACATGGAAGTGGAATATGACATGAAACTGGAGCATCAACATGGAACTGGTGCCCAAACAGTGAAATGAAATAGGAATATGGAACTGGAACATGACGTGAAACTGGAGCATCAAAACTGACAGAGCAGGGGAATCAAAATATACCAGAAATAGAGTAGAGGACAACAATCAACTTAGAAGAAAATATCGATCAGCATGGAACAGGAGCACCAGAATAGTGGACAGCAATTAGCATAAAACAGAAACGTCAGAATAGAGCATAGAAACGAAGATCGGCGTACAATGCAAACATCAGAGTAGAAAAGAATCGTACCTAGCACTTGCATGTAATCATAGCAGGACTCACCAGACATACACTTAAGTACGAAACATTGACATCAGCATCGGAAAATCAGCTGTAAGCAAGATGTTAATAATAACGGAGGAGACAACGGACATGTAAGCACACAACCGGAAAATCAGCTGTAAACAAGAAGATAATAAGGACAGATGAGACAAATCAGCATGTCCATGCATGTCCATGCATCCCTCCTCTCCTTCCTTCTCTGGTCTTTTGTGCCTTTATTTGAGCCGTCCTATAAGTAGTCTGCCTGAATTGTTAAGTGAAATCCGATTGACTGTGACTATTGCGGACACAAGACTTACTTCCAGCAGGCTCTGGTAAAAAGACTGCCAGCAGGCTCTGGTAAAAAAACTTACTTCCAACAGGCTCTGGTGAAAAGACTTACTTCCAACAGGCTCTGGTAAAAAGACTTCCAGCAGGCTCTGGTAAAAATACTTACTTTCAACAGGCTCTGGTAAAAAGACTTCAGCAGGCTCTAGTAAAATGACTTACTTCCAACAGGCTCTGGTAAAAAGGCTTACTTCTAACAGGCTCTGGTAATGTCGAGCAGGGGATGCTGAACTCCTCTTTAACAACGAAATCCACGTTGTCCCAGTTCACCGACCCTACACCCTGTAAGAAGACCACCACCACCTTTATTATCATACCATCATCAACATTATAATCATCATTATATTCAACACCATCATCATTTTCACCGTCGTTGTTTTTGTCACTCTCGGTCAGCATCGTGATTAATTTTGAGTCGCTGGTATTATACAGCTTTGAATAATGTGAACCGAAATTAGTTCAAACAGGCCATTCTCTCTCTCTCTCTCTCTCTCTCTCTCTCTCTCTCTCTCTCTCTCTCTCTCTCTCTCTCTCTCTCTCTCTCTCAGCTATCCATGCATTCGTGGAGTGTCTAAAAAAGGCAAGTGCGTGTATGGTTAGGAGAATAAAGGTGGGCAGAACTAGAAAATCATCAGAATGGTTTGAGCAAGATTGTTTTATTCACAGAAAGCAATGCAGAGCGAAACTGTGTAGGTACAGGCAGACGCGATGTGCAGAGGATAGAGAAAACTATGTTAAATCAAGATGTGCATACAGAAAACTGTTGACTGAGAAAAAACAATCTTTCAAAAGAAAAAAGGCTCCATCTCTTGCTGATAGTATTGATGACCCAAAACAATTTTGGAAAGACGTAAAGGCATGCACTGGATTCGGCAGAAAACAGAACGTCGAAAATAAGATTACGAAAGATCAGTGGCTTGAGCATTTTATGACAGTATTTAACTCTGGAAATAACGATAGGGAATCAGATGTTGAGAAGTGGGAAAAGAGTAGTGAGCATCATTCTCCAAACATCGAAAGTCTAAACTGTCCAAACTGTGGAAAACTGTATGTTGCTTTCATAGACCTGAGAAAAGCATTCGATTCGGTCAGGCGGGACACGTTATTAAACATGCTATGTAGTGCTGGTATCTCTAATATTTTTATCAATGCAGTGAAAGCCATTTACGGTAAAGTTTTGTCGTGTGTGAGGGTGAATGGCGAATTTACCGATATGTTCGACTGCCCTCAAGGTCTCAGGCAAGGATGTGTGTTGAGCCCTACGCTGTTTTCTATTATAATTAATTAAATCGCAACAAGCGTGGCAAACGAAGGAAAGCACGGTATACAGCTGCTCCCTTGTTTGATCGAGCTTTTCATTTTGCTCTTCGCTGATGACCTGGCGCTCCTGTCATGTTCGCCACATGGACTCCAAGCACAACTTGACTGTGTGCCTAGATTATGTATGGAGCTTGGGCTGAAGATAAATACTGAGAAATCTAAGATTATGGTTTTCAGAAAGGGCGGCTTTCTTGGGAGGTATGAACAGTGGTCGATCGATGGAAATCAGCTGGAAGTGGTAAATAAGTACGTGTATTTAGGTTTTACTTTCACAACGTAGATGAGCTTACAGGAAAGCGCCAAACAGCTGGCTTTGAAAGGTAAAAGGGCCCTATTCGATGTATTAAGGCTACACAGCCGATTGGAACAAATGACTCGCAACACCTTTTGTCAATATATTTGATAAAAAAATCCAGCCCATTTTTTGTACTCTAGTGAAGTGTGGGGAGGACTTGTAAAGGATATTATCCGACTGAAAGTGTACATTTCTTTGCCTGCAAGAGATTTCTCAAAGTGGAAGCCCGCACACCAAACAAAATGGTGTATGATGAGCTTGGTCGGCACCCTCCACAGATCATTTGTTACATCAGAGCAATAAAGTACTGGTTTCGTTTATTGAAGATGGATTCTGAGCGCCTGCCAAACCCAGCTTATCGCATGCTGATGAATCTTGACAGTAACGGTAAATGCAACTGGGCCTCGAGCATTAGGTCAGTGTTACAATCTCTTGGTTTTGGCTACGTATGGTTAGCTCAAGGTGTCACAAGAGAAAACTGTTTTCTGCACATGTTTAAACAAAGACTTACAGATGTGTTCAGACAGGACTGGATGGCCGGTATTAATTCTAGTGACCGTTTTACCCAGTATCGCAAGTTTAAATCTGTGCTGGAACCAGAGAAATATCTTGACAGCATCCGACAAAAGTGATTTAGAGATGCACTCATGAGGTTCAGACTAAGTATAAACGATATAAATGGACACAAAAACCGATACAAAGCAAGTGATCTTCCTACTGGGAATGACTGTCATTTCTGTCCAGGAGTAGATCAGAACGAGTGCCGTTTGTGCTTCAAATGTCTATGTATAATGATATTAGACCCAACGTAATGAAAAACAGAACCATATCAATAGTCAGTAGTCAGTACAGTTGGCAAGACTCATGTATTCTAGGGATGACGGGACAATAAGAAAGATAGCTTGGTATATGTTCAAGGCTTTTGAATTGAGAAAACGTGCAGTGGACTCAATGGGACAGTGAAACTAGTGTTGGATTAGTCAGACACGCCCGTGCCGTGGAAGTGATATATATGTGCGCGCGCGCGTGTGTGTGTGTGCGCGCGTGCGCGTGTGTGTGGGTGCGCGCGTGTGTGTGTGTGTGTGTGTGTGTGTGTGTGTGTGTGAGAGAGAGAGAGAGAGAGAGAGGAGAGAGAGAGAGAGAGAGAGAGAGAGAGAGAGAGAGAATGTGTGTGTATGTGTGTGTGTGTGTGTGTGTGTGTGTGTGAGAGAGAGAGAGAGAGAGAGAGAGAGAGAGAGAGAGAGAGAGAGAGAGACAGACAGACAGAGACAGAGAGAGAGAGAGAGAGAGAGAGAGAGAGAGAGAGAGAGAGAGAGAGAGAGAGAGAGAGAGAATGTGTGTGTGTGTGTGTGTGTGTGTGTGTGTGTGTGTGTGTGTGTGTGTGTGTGTGTGTGTGTGTGTGTGTTTGTGTGAGGGAGCGTGCGCCCCCAGGCGCAACACGACTGTAACACAAAATGTGAAAATGTACACGTACTGATAACTATTGTTACCCCTGTGAGACTGGGCAGATGCCCTGAAATCATTAAAGAATTGTCATTGTCACTCTCTCTCTCTCTCTCTCTCTCTCTCTCTGCCCCCCCCCCCCCCCCCCCTTCTGTTTATATCGCAGCAGTCACTTCTTACGGGGCTAAGCCGAAGAAGAATGAGAACCAGTAATATTTAATGCCAGTGCGCTTGTAGGATGCATCAAGGTGTAATCCAGTACGAAAATACCAAGCAACCTCAACTACAAAAGCCCCACACGACTGATATCTAGATAACTGATTTATAACGCCAGGTCAATCACGATGGTTATATCACGGCGAAACACATTTTGCCAGAACACAGTAAATACTAAAGACATCTACTTATTACAGCTAGTATATTGTTAGATAAAAACAACAACAAAACAAAAACAAAACAAAAAACAAACAAACAAACAAACAACAACAAAAAGAAGGTAAAATTCAAATCAAGAACAGAAACATAATCTGCAGCTGTCCACAAATGTTTACCTCTTCCAGGTAATCAAAACTGCAATCCAAACATACAAATTTGAACAGCATCCTCACCGTCTGAGGGGGAAATGCTGCTCCTTTCTGTCAGTCAGAACAGAACAACCACAAAAAACAACAACACATGTTCTTTAAAAGGTAACTCATCACATGGACTACACACAGGTGGCTGTTCTCCTTATAAGAAGAATAAGTCATATATGAGTGACCAATATGTGCCTGCTGAGCCCAAGTCAACGGGAAAAGAAGGAGGAGAAAGTGGAGAGAAATACGAACAACAACACAGCAGCGCAGCTACACACAAAGAACAAGATGGGTGACACGACGCTGGTTGAAGATCACGAATGTTACGATGATTACAAGGGGGAATAAAACAACAATGGTTCAAGAACAAAGAGAAAATGGAGAATAAACATAACTGTTGGCCTTCACAAACAAGTAATAAATTTCCCACCTCAGCTCTGCCGATGCCAGGGCATTTATAAGGCTTCACCTTCCTCGGGGTCCTCTGTAAAACAATTGAATCAGTTTTACCGTTTTACGAGATTTTCTTGGAAGGAAATTTTACCTCCCCTCCCCCTCCCCACTTCCGGAAAAAGCAAACATTGTTGGAATTGAAGGAGTTAATTGATAGCTGGCGCAAGACTGAAGGCAAAAGACCACAAATACAACCGTTGGGGAGGACGGGGCGCGGAAGACGATTCAAACCATCGACAACGCATCTGACCATCAAGGGATTTGAACACTGCTATCACGTAAGTGGTGCTCATAATGCTGCTGTTGTTATCCCTCCCTTTAGGTCTGAGGGCAAAGAATGTAGGCAATGTGCTACTGTGTGGCACATGTCCGGTGTTACTCAAATTGTACCCCTCGAGGTTTGCCCCAGGCGTTCAAACCAATTGCCTTAAAGCGACAATCCGAAAGGACAAGAACATGATCATTACTCTACCTTAAAGCAACAATCTGAAAAGACAAGAACATGATCAGTACTCTTTACCTTAAAGCGACAATCTGAAAGGACAAGAACATGATCATTACTCTTTACCTTAAAGCGATAATCTGAAAGGACAAGAACATGATCATTACTCTACCTTAAAGCAACAATCTGAAAAGACAAGAACATGATCATTACTCTTTACCTTAAAGCGACAATCTGAAAAGACAAGAACATGATCAATACTCTTTACCTTAAAACGACAATCTGAAAGGACAAGAACATGATCATTACTCTTTACCTTAAAGCGACAATCTGAAAAGACAAGAATATGACTCTTACCATAAAGCGACATTCTGAAAGAACGTGCCATTTGTTTCTCTCTCTCTCTCTCTCTCTCTCTCTCTCTCTCTCTCTCTCTCTCTCTCTCTCTCTCTCTCTCTCTCTCTCTCTCTCTCTCTCTCTCTCCCCCCCCCCCCACCTTTTGTACACGCTATTGTTATTTGAACGATTCGCATTGTTGCTGCCTCTTCTCATTTACTGGGTGTCTGATTTAGGCCTACACTTACTGTTCTTGCTTCCATTATTTATAATCACAGTGTTTGTCTGAACAGTGTTTTTGTGTGTATCTCTATACAGTATTGTGATTTGAATACTTCGTTGTTCATCGAGTATCTGAACCATATTTTTCGTCATCATCATCAATATTTTTTTAATAAATCGTCGGGTTTTGCTCTGATTTTAAAATTATCATCTCTCTCTTCTTATTCTTTTTTCTCTCTCTCTCTCCCCCCCCTCCCCCCTCCAACACTCATCTTTTTCATCATTACTCCGGTAGTCAATGTTGTTACTATTGTTTTATGTGTATCCTGCTGGCATGTAGCTTAGCAGGGACAGATTGTAAGAATAGGCAACTGCCTGAAATCTTAATCCTTGTGTAATAAAGTTCTGAGTTCTCTCTCTCTCCCTCTCTCCGCCGGTTTTCTTTTACTACTACTACTAGTGTATTGATTTTTCTCTCTGCTTGTATTCCATTTAACCAAAGGGCAAGACACTCATGGCAGGATTAAGAACAGTCCCACAGTCAAATCGTGCCCCTAAAGAGGTAATTGCTGCTAAACCCACTCTGGACACTTTTTCCAGTCCAGGCATTAGCACATCCTCAAATTCTGTCTCACATGTTTTATTTGTTTCTTATCCCCTGGGTCTCTCTCCCCCCCCCCCCCTCCACCAACCACTTCTCAATCCATGCGACATAGCCTTCCAACCTAGGACATTGGTTGCACTACAGAAGACGGCATCAGCCAACATCATGCACACAGACAACTTAGTTCTGTATAGTTGTGTACAGAAGAGGCAAGCACTGGGCACGAAAACAATATATTTCAACCAAAAACACATAAGTAGGTTAGCTCTCCATCTAGTTTTTCATCGTTTTTCGCCGTTTAACTCTTGCTTAAGTGCTGTTTTCTAGCTTGATAAAGGGGATTACCCGAAAATTAGCATGCTGTGTTTTGTCCTAGCTGTTGTGTTTTGAACCTTTTATGTGTTTTGATCTTAGCTCCGTACCGTTCTGCCTTTGAAGGGAGGGATCGGGATTTTGGCACAGGACCTCATCTTCTTGAACGACCCTCCGATGGCGTTGATTTTCGCCTTCCAGCACTTTCCTTGTGGGCATTGTTCGGTATCTGTGACGTCTGTGTGAAGGCTCAGCATCTTGAAGAACAAGATGCTGAAAAAAACGGAAGAGATAAGAATAAACATTTGTTGACACAGCTTTAGTCTTGATGCTGATCGCATCTTGTACAGCTAAAGGGAAGCGTTCCCATTCACTGCTGTCTGCTTTGTGCACATGTATTGGTTGTTTGAATAATAACTCTCTCTCTCCCTGTTTGTGTGTGTGTGTGTGTGTGTGTGTGTGTGTGCGTGCGTGCGTGCGTGCGTGCGTGCGTGCGTGCGTGTGTGTGTGTGTGTGTGTGTGTGTATGTATGTGTGTATATATATATATATATGTGTGTGTGTGTGTGTGTGTGTGTGTGTGTGTGTGTGTGTGTATGCGTGTGTGTGTGTGTGTGTGTGTGTGTGTGTGTGTGTGTGTGTGTGTGTGTGTGTGTGTGTGTGTATTTGTGCGTCTGTATGTGTTTATGTGTATTTGTGAGTGCGTGAGCGCGCGCGTGTGTGTGTGTACGTGCGGGTGGGGTAGGGGGGGTGCGTTTGTGTTGTATGCGTTGAATTTTGAAAATCGTGTACATGTAAAGAATGTGTAAGCGCTTAGGGCCTGTGCGGGTTAGGCGCTCTAAGTGTCTCTTATGATTACTGTTATTATCATCATCATCATCATCATCATTATCATCATCTCGTTATTAGCGTTTCTCTGCCACACCCTCACTTTCCCGGAAACGTGGTCCGAACTTTGAAAGGGAAATATCCAACCAATGACAATTACATCCAGTTCACCTTAATGCAGAACCCCCCTCCCCCCCCCCCCCCCCCCCCCACCCCGCCACACTTCCCGCTCCCCTCTTTCCGATGAACTCAGCATTATTCAAAATATCAACTTCCACCCCACAATTTATAATAATAAGTCAGAATACAAGCACAAGAGAAAGCTAAACAAAGTCTGTACCGTTGACTTTGTCATGGAAGAAGACATCGCCTGTGGTGTCTTTATCGAGTTCGTCCAGGTTGTCTGCCCAAGTGACGTTGTTATTGCGGTAGACCGGGTATTCCAGGACGATGTCGTAACCTTTTACATCCAACGGCTGACAGAGCCCTACGCGCACCACGTCCCCTCTGGCACAGATCACGGTGACCGTCAGTGTCGTCATTATGTGCTGTCTCTACGTCACAATGATGACGGTCATGTCCGCTCGGACACAAATTACAGTGACCGTCAGTGTCGTCATTATGTACGGTCTCTACGTCAGGAATATGACGTCACATCACGAAGCTTGCATTGTATCTTTAATTAATATTTCAATAAATTCCTGCTTAAACCAAAGGGACGACCGAACCCAAGCAGACAGGCATTTAGCCACACACACAAGCAAAAGTTAGACAGACAAAAACAGGGCGAAGGACCGTGCTCTGACCCTCTACCCTCCATAACCATACAGTTTTGTAGTCAGCAGTACACTCACCTGTCCATCCCATAACCATACAGTTTGTATCAACAGTACACTCACCTCTCTATCCCATAACCATACAATTTGTAGTCAGCAGTACACTTACCTATCCACCCCCCACCCCCCATAACTATACAGTTTGAGTAGCAGCAGTACATTCACTTCTCCATCCCATACCCATACAGTTTGTAGTCAGCAGTACACTCACCTCTCCACCCCACAACCATACAGTTTATAGTCAGCAGTACACTCACCTTCCACCCCATAACCATACAGTTTGTAGTCAGCAGTACACTCAGCCTTCCACCCCATAACCATACAGTTTGTAGTCAGCAGTACACTCACCTTCCACCCCATAACCATACAGTTTGTAGTCAGCAGTACACTCACCTTCCACCCCATAACCATACAGTTTGTAGTCAACAGTACACTCTCCTTTCCACCCCATGACCATACAATTTGTAGTCAGCAGGAAAGGCAGGACACTCACCCCTCCACTCCGTACCCATACAGTTTGTAGTCGGGAGGAACAGCAGCAGTACACTCATCTCTCCACACCATAACCGTACAGTTTGTAGTCAGCAGGAAAGGCAGCAGTAACACTCACCTCT
>OY757548.1:4990563-5012232 GCA_963584105.1 Alviniconcha strummeri
GGCAGCAGAAGAAGGAAGAAAAGTAAGAGAAAGCGAAGAAGAAATAATAGTGAGGCTGATCCTGTCTCTGCCAGATAATTTGTACTTCCGGTTCGAGTTCCTCGCCCCGGTAAGACTGGTCTCAAAGAGTCTTAGCAAACTGGAACGTAGGCAGATTGTGTGTGTGTGTGTGTGTGTGTGTGTGTGTGTGTGTGTGTGTGTGTGTGTGTGTGTGTGTGTGTGTGTGTGTGTGTGTGTGTGTGTGTGTGTGTGTGTGTGTGTGTGTGTGTGTGCAGCTGGAGATCCTGGGCTCCGGTGGCAATCTACAGGGCAACACGCAGCATAACTACCCCATGATCATCCAACGAAACGATCCTCCCTATGATGTGCCCTTCAGCATTCAGGGTGCGCACAGTTTCTCTACGCTTTCTGTCTGTCCACTCTAGTTATCGTCGTAGCTGTTTGCTTGTTTTCCTTTTTGTTTCTCAACACTCTCTTTTTAAAACGTTTGAATAAGATGAAAACCCGCGGGAAAGCAGGAATTCAACAGAAGTTCCTTCACGCTGACATCTGACTCGAGACAGATATTCTCGAAGGAGGCCTGAAAAAGAAAAAGAAAGCAAAAAAAAAAGCAAAAAAAAAAAAAAAGAAAAAAAAAAAAGCGATCAACTGAAAAGACGTTCATGAAGTCATCTGAATGGTAACGGGTTTCTTTTTCTTTTCTCTTTCTCTCTTTTACTGCGTGTTGGGGTCATAAGCATTGTAGCACGTGTGTTTGAGACCTTTCCCCTGAACTCCACCAGACGAAATCAGAATTAGTGTTTAATAGTGTGCCAGGTGAGATCATAATTAGTGTTTAGTAGTGTGCCAGATGAGATCTGAATTAGTGTTTAATAGTGTCACTTGAGATCAGAATTAGTGTCTAATAGTGTGCCAGGTGAGATCAAAATTAGTATCTAATAGTGTGCCAGTGAGATCAGAATTACTGTTTAATAGTGTGCCAGATGAGATCTGAATTAGTGGTTAATAGTCGGCCAGATGAGGTCAGAATTAGTGTTTAATAGTGTGTGTGCCAGATGCGATCAGCATTAGTGCTTAATAGTGTGCCAGACGAGATCAGAATTAGTGCTTAATAGTGTGCCAGGTGAGGTCAGAATTAGTGCTTAATAGTGTGGCAGGTGAGGTCAGAAGTAGTGTTTAATAGTGTGTGTGTGTGCCCGACGAGATCATTACTAATACTTAATAGTCGGCCAGATGAGATCAGAATTAATTCTTATTAGTGTGCCAGACGATATCAGAATTAATTCTTAATAGTATGCCACACGAGATCAGAATTAGTGTTTAACAGTGTGCCAGATGAGATTGGAATTAGTGCCTAATAGTCCACAGGTGAGGTCAGAATTAGTGTTTAATAGTAACTTGATTTGACAAATGAGGTCCAAAAGTAAGATGTATTCCTGTTGAACTTTCGGCAGGTGAGGTCAGAATTCTTGATTTGACAAGTGAGATTCAAAAGTAAAATGTATTCCTGTTGAACTTTCGGCAGTTGAGGTGAGAATTAGTGTTTAATAGTAACTTGATTTGACAAGTGAAGTCCAAAAGTAAGATTATTCCTGTTGAACTTTCGGCAGATGAGATCAGAATTAGTGTTTAATAGTAACTTGATCTGACAAATGAAGTCCCAAAGTAAGAATTATTCCTGTTGAACTTTCGTCAGGTACGATCATAATTAGTGTTTAATAGTAACTTGATTAGACAAGTGAGGTCTAAAAGTAAGATATATACGTTCTGAACTTTCGGGAGGTAAGGTCAGTATTAGTGTTTAATAATAACTTGATTAGACAAGTGAGGTCTAAAAGTAAAATGTGTTCCTGTTGAACTTTCGGCAGCTAAGATCAGAATTAGTGTTTAATAGTAACTTGATTTGACAAGTGAGGTCCAAAAGTAAGATATATACCTCCTGAACAATCGGCAGGTAAGATCAGAATTAGTGTTTAACAGTAACTTGATTTGACAAGTGAGGTCTAAAAGTAAGATGCATTCCTGTTGAACTCTCGGCAGGTGAGATCAGAAATGAGTACCTTCTACGTACCCACCGTTCCTACATCATCGACTTCAACGACTCGAGATCGGACGCAGCATTTCCTTCTGGCTACAAACTGTATGGTTATGGCGTGGAGAAGTGAGTATTTCGCTGCCTTTACTGCTGGCTACAAACTGCATAGTTATGGTGTGGAGAGATGAGTGTCTTGCCTTTCATGCAGACTACAAACTGTATGGTTACGGTGTGGACAGGTGAGTATCCTGCTGCCTTTACTGCCGACTATGAACGGTTATGGTGTGGAGATGTGAGCACACGTATCATTCGCTAAACATCATTCGTATCATTCCAACCACTCAGCTGGAAATTCCAAACGCACTGTGTAAAGTTCCAGTCATCCAATCAGTCACATATACGACAAAAGTGCATTGGTCTGCTCGGAAGCACAGAACACCGCTGTAAATGCCATTACAAAACGCTTTTGGGCTCATCTCGAGATGAGGCGCTCGACATCTATCCATAATTATAAATAACAGAATAACAAAATGACACACTATCATATGTGTCAGAGGTGGTGTGACGGTCATAATCGTGACGTTGAGACAATGCATAATGACGACACTGACGGTCACTGTTACTTGTGTTAGAGGAGATGTATCGGCCAACATTATGAAGTACGGATAGTACGTAGTGACGACACTGACGGTCACTGTTACTTGTGTTAGAGGAGATGTGTCGGCCAACATTATGAAGTACGGATAGTACGTAGTGACGACACTGACGGTAACTGGGACGTAACGTCCCGACATAATGTCGACATTTACGGTTGCTGTGACGTAGAGACAGTACATGATGACGACAGTGGCAGTCACTGTGGCGAAGAGACAGAACATAATGACGAAACTGACGGTCACTGTGACGTAGAGACACTACACAATGACGACACTGACGGTCACCGTGACATACAGACACTACACAATGACGACACTGACGGTCACCGTGACATACAGACACTACACAATGACGACACTGAGGGTCATTTATTTTGTGCCAGAGGGGACGTGGTACGCGTGGGGATCTGTCAGCCGTTGGATGTGGAGAGATTCGAGGTCGTCATGGAATACCCGGTCTACGTCAAGAACAACGCCACCTGGTATGACAACCTGGACGACCTCGATGCAGACGAAACGGGAAATGCCTTCTTCCACGACAAGAAAAATGGGTACAGGCGTTGTTTAGCTTTCTGTGTCTTCTGTGTAGCGATTTGGTATTTGTGTGGGACGGAGTGTCTTTTGTATGTTATGGATCCTATTTTGAATAATACTGCTTTCAACAGAAACGGGGGGGAAGATGACTGAATGAAACTGTGTATCGTCGCGGCTATTTACTGAATACAGAAAACATTCTGTTGTGTTGTGAGTCCAATTTGACTTCAGGCAGGATTAGTACGAAAGCAAATACTGACACACCATCAGAAACCAATAACAGTCCACCATTCTCCTCCACTTCTCTTCAGTAGGCGGGCCTGCTTGACGTCCTTGACACTTCCTCTAATCCCCTGGCTCAGTCTCCCATCCACCCTTCCCTCCCTCCCGTTCCCCGTCACACTCACAATCACCCGCGCACACCACAGTTCATACTCACACACACACACACACACACACACACACACACACACACACACACACACACACACACATCCAGACCCCAATGCAAAAGCAAAGGAAAAGCCATTCAAAAAAGCAAGACATACACAAAATAACAGTAAAGGATTGGCTTCCTTTTTGTTGAACAAGACTTAAACTATGTTAACAGTTGTTATTTCTGTCGCTTCGGTTCCTGCCAGCATCCTGTTCTTCAAGATTATGAGCTTCCACACAGACGTCTCAGAAACCGAGCGATGCCCTCAAGGATATTGCTGGAAGGTGAAGGTCAACCTCGTCGGGGGGTCGGTCAAGAAGATGAGGTCCTGTGCTGACATCCCCCATCCGTCCCTACACAGCCACAAAGCCAGAGGTAGAGTACTAAGTTGTCTGTGAGCAACATGTTGGCTCATGTCTTCTGTACTGACATCTCCATTAGTGCTTCATTGTCACACGCCCAGAGGTACAGTACTGAGTTTTCTGTGTGCAACATTTTGGCTGATCTCGTCTTCTGTGTTGCAACCATCTTCCCAGAGCGGAAGACTATGCCGCGTTGGTATTAAAAATACCACCCTTTGGGGTGGAGTCAGTGCATGGTCAGCGCTGTTGCGGCACGTTTTGCCACCACGGCACGTTTTGCCACCACGGCACGTTTTCGTTTTGCCACCAAGGTGACAAAGGTGCAGCGATGCCTGCACGTTTTGTTACCAACGAGAGGGTGACAAACCGTGCAGCCATTGCACCTCTGTAACTTTGGATATCAGTATATGATATAAATATACTTGTGTCTATGTTTTATTTTATGTCTGTTCACACTAGGCGATATTAGGGCCTCCTACCAACCCACCCCCCACCACCACCCCCACACCTCCAAAATGTGGGTAATTCTCCCGAAAACTGGTCAAAACTGTGACACAGAGGGTAAAAATTCAAGTGTGAATTAAAGTCATTTTTCTGAAATAACTGTGGTAATAGGAGATTCAAGTAGTATGTGGCTTGTCGTGTGTGTGTGTGTGTGTGTGTGTGTGTGTGTGTGTGTGTGTGTGTGTGTGTGTGTGTGTGTGTGTGTGTGTGTGTGTGTGTGTGTGTGTGAGGGAGGGAGTGAGAGAGAGAGAGAGAGAGAGAGAGAGAAGAGAGAGAGAGAGAGAGAGAGAGAGAGAGAGAGAGAGAGAGACAGAGACAGAGAGAGAGACAGAGACAGAGACAGAGACAGAGAGACGTAGAGAGACAGAGACAAAGACCGACAGAGACAGAGAGACAGAGACAGACAGACAGAAACAGAGACTGACAGACAGACAGACAGTGAGAATGAGACGGACACACAGTCACACAGACAGAGACAGAGAGACGTAGAGAGACAGAGACAAAGACCGACAGAGACAGAGAGACAGAGACAGACAGACAGAAACAGAGACTGACAGACAGACAGACAGTGAGAATGAGACGGACACACAGTCACACAGACAGACACAGAGAAAGACAAAGACAGAGAGAGGGACAGAGCGAAACAGAGACAGAGAAAGAAAAACAAGAGATAATGTATTGACATTACTTTCAATTGTTGTACAGAAGCCCCTGAAGAAAATAAAGCCTATGAAATGTCCCGGCATCGGCAAAGCTGAGGTAAGGTATTAAATGCTTATTTTGAAGATCGCAGTCAGGGTTATTTCTCCATTTTCTCTTTGTTCCTGAGACATTTTGCTGTCATTGGTTATGCATCGTTACGTTAATCATCATCGATCATCATCCTCATATCGCCTGTGTTTTTATTGCTCTTGTGGTCGATGCGGTCGCGCTTTTGCCTCCTTTTCCTGGTCTTCTCATGCTATTCCTCCTCCTCTCTCTTTTCTCTGTCGAGTATTTCGGATGCAGAACCGTAGGTGCCATCGACTGAGAACTCAGGTCTAAGACAAGCATGGGGTTAGTTAGAACGTGCTGCTTCTGGCCTTTCAAATTCCAACTTTCCACTTTTATTTAGTTTTATGTCTTCCCCATTGATTTTTTCAGCGTTGGTATCTTTGAGAAAATCGAAAGTATAGTGCCATTTATAAAGGACTGTGAACGTGTTTTAAAGAAGTGTGAGTTTTATCTAGAATGTTGCTGTTGTTTGTTGTTGTTGTTGTGCAGCTGTTGTTGCTGCTGCTGTTATTGTAGCGTTGCTCGGCTGAACACTTTGGGGTTAACAGGTACACGTAGCTGTTCATTGGCAAATACACTCCACAAGCTGAAAGAACTGCGTGTGTGACTGTTTCCTATTGCCCCGCCCCATGGGCAGTGACTGTTTCCTATTGCCCCGCCCCATGGGCAGTGACTGTTTCCTATTGCCCCGCTCCATGGGCAGTGACTGTTTCCTATTGCCCCGCCCCATGGGCAGTGACTGTTTCCTATTGCCCCGCCCCATGGGCAGCCCATGTCGTCTTGCTGAAAGAACTGCGTGTGTGACTGTTTCTTATTGCCCTGCCCCATGGCCAGCCCATGTCGTCTTCAGAGGACTGGTCTTCATTTTTTGGAGGGTGGACGCTGTTATGCATGGAACTTATCGTGGCTGAAGATAGTTCCCCGGGAAACAACTCAGCGTATAACCACCTTTTAATGTAGCCCTTGCGTTCCTGCTGGTGTCCTGGTGCTGTGACACAGCAATAGCCAAGGCGACGAGTTTGCTGAAATGCTGGACCCTTGTTCGCACTTGCTTTTTTTTTTTTTTTTTGTATTTTAGGCTGAGTATAGAAGTGTGATGCTGAGTTTCAGACCGACGCAAACTGCACACAAACTGGCATTACGTATTACTAATTTTGACTCGTCCCGCACGAAGGATTTTGTTCATGACAATGACTACTACCATGCAAATCGAATTTTGTTAGTAAATTAATTTGGGGATTCGAGCCCAGTCACCCACATAGGATTATATCATGGCTACCGAAAATAGAAGATAAGAGAAGATACGATCAGTATGAACCAATTTCAGCAAACAAAGGGAGTTAATTAGTGCTCGAAAGACGTCACATCAACAACACGACAACAAAGACCTGAATCGCCTACCGCAACTCCCGCCTGACGTGCGCGTAAATACAAGGTACATAAACTCCACCACAAAAGTGATTGGAATAAATTGTAGTCAGTGTAATGCAATACTCTATGATGCTAGCGATTCAGGATAAATGACAATGCCTGATTGACATATAGTGATAACAATGATGATGGTGTTGATGAAAATGACAATGATTGTGATAATTGTGATGCTGATGATCTGCTTACAGGGTGTAGGGTCCGTGAACTTGGACAAAGTGGATTTCATTGTTCAAGACGAGTTCAGCGTTCCCTGCTCTACACTCAAACAGCCTGCTGAAAGTAAGTCTTTTGTTCACAGTAGTCAGTCAGCCGGATTTGTCGCTTCAGTCTCGTCAACTATGCTTCTGTTAAGATGATACGATTTCCAGGCAAACAGCGTTCAAAACCAAGCACACGCTTTTCCTTTTCCGTCTTGATGCATATCGACATGTTGCTGTTCCAGTTCCTTGTTGAAGCTCCTCCATTCCTTGTTAATGTTCCTGTTCCGTGACGATGGTCCCACTCCATGCTGCTGTTCCATTTAGATGTCCCAGCTCCGTGCTAATGTTAGAGAACCCGTCTGATGTGCCTGTTTCATATTGACGTTCCTGTTTCGTGATTATGATCCCAATGCATGCTGCTGTTCCAATTTGATGACTGTGCTGATGTTTCGTGTTGACGCTCCAGTTTCATGTTAATGTTCCAGTTACATATTGATCATCCAGTTTCGTGTTGATCTTCTAGTTCCATGTTGATGCTACAGTTCCGTGATGATCTTCCAGTTCCATGTTGATGCTACAGTTCCGTGTTGCTCTTCCAGTTTTATGTTGCTGCTACAGTTCCGTGTTAATGCTACAGTTCCGTTGTCATGCTACAGTTCCGTGTTAATGCTACAGTTCCGTGTTGATCTTCCAGTTCCATGTTGATGTTACAGTTCCGTGTTGATCTTCCAGTTCTGTGTTGATGCTACAGTTCCGTTGTGATGCTACAATTCCGTGTTGATGCTCTAGTTCCGTGTTGATGCTACAGTTACGTGTTGATGCTACAGTTCAGTGTTGATGCTACAGTTCCATGCTGATGCTCCAGTTCCATGTTGATGATCCTTTCGTATGCAGGTGGAAAGACAGCACACTTGGGCTGCTTCAAGGATAAACTCTCCAAATACGAGTCGCAAACGGAGCTGATAGAAGGAGAATTGGTGGAACTTGTCAACTCCATGACTGTGGAGTTTTGTATCAACAGGTACGTGAGTTAACCGTAAATTGTTTATCTTTTTCTTTTTCGAGCCATGGCGTCTTGTTTTCCTCAAACAGCTGTAAATATGGAGAAAAACAACACACACACACACACACACACACACACACACACACACACACACACACACACACACACACACACACACACACACACACACACACACACACACTCACTCACTCATCATTCACTCACACACGCACGCACGCACGCACGCACGCACGCACGCACGCACAGACACACACACACACACACACACACACACACACACACACACACACACACACACACACACACACACACACACACACACACGATCTATTTCCATTTGGATCACAACAAACCAACACAACCTGCAGTCGTGTGGCGGTCTTCATTATCGAGGCTGATACGTGGAACGTTTCGGCCATTCGGTTCCTAAAGACCGTCCGAACCTAATCTCAAATGGATCGTGTGGCAGCACAGCCATGAGGTTACAACGGCACATAGCATCGGTTTCAACCATTATCTTCCAAGTACAGCGTGCTGTATTACAAACGGATGAATTGCATTCATCAGCCAATGAGCACCCGCTTTTGGGACTCTAGTCAAGCGGATGCCGGAGGTGACAAGTTAATTTGACTCGTGAGTGGCAAAGTTGTTTCATTGATAAACTGCATCCGCCAGGCAATGACCGCCCGCCTTTTCGACTGATGTCAAGGAAAAGCTAAAGGTCACAAGGGATGCATGGCAGTTGTCGAGTAGCAAAGCTGAATAATCTTTAAGAACAACGGGTTCGACCGCATGAGGTCCGAACGGTGCTCCCTTAACCACACGGCCGAACCGCTCGTGTTTACTTTTCGTTTTTATCGTATGCAAACGCATCTCTCAGTCTCTCTCCGCTTTGTGTGTGTGTGTGTGTGTGTGTGTGTGTGTGTGTGTGTGTGTGTGTGTGTGTGTGTGTGTGTGTGTGTGTGTGTGTGTGTGGGTGGGTGGGTGTGCGTGCATGCGTGCGTGCGTACGTGTGTGTGTGTGTGTGTGTGTGTGTGTGTGTGTTGTGTGTGTGTGTGTGTGTGTGTGTGTGTGTGTGTGTGTGTGTGCGTGTGTGTATACGTGTGTGTGCGTATGTGTGCGTGTGTATGTGTGTGTGTGTGTGTGTGTGTGTGTGTGTGTGTGTGTGTGTGTGTGTGTGTGTGTGTGTATGTGTGTGTGTGTGTGTGTGTGTGTGTGTGTGTGTGTGTGTGTGTGTGTGTTTAGTTTTTATTCTCTTTGCTTCTTTTTCCTTTTTTTGTTGTTGTTGGGGGGGGGGGGGGGGGGGGGTCATTTCTCTTTCCCTCTTCCACATCGCTCTTTCTTTCCCTTTCTTCATGTGTGTCTTTCTCTCTAGATTTCCGGATTTCTACATCGTTGTTTCTTGTTGTTTGAAAACCAAGAGCGAAGAACGGGCACGTCCGGAACTGGTTCGATATTTTCGCTTGTGTGCAGTATTCACATTTCTTTCATCGAAGCGACATTGAGCAGCTCCCCAGATCTCACCGACGTCAGCATCGCCAGTCTATGCCATGTGACCGGTTGTGACTCAGCACTGGACTCTTTTTACTCAGTCGAAGGGGAATGACTTTTGTAGACAATGCCCATAATAGGAACCAAAATGAATTATTTTTGTTTTAAAGGAATCATTGCTTGAGGCAAAAGGAATCTGGCCCGATGTGTACCTCGAAGTAAATGCCTGAAAAATAATATAGACGGTAACATAAAATGATGTTCGCTAGAACAGCTGTTTGCGGTGAATTGCTGAAGGTGGTACAAAACGGTAACACGGCCTGGTAAAAGAAAAAAAGAAAAAAAGAAGAGTGGTTTCTGGTGAAATGGCGGAAATATTACAGGCAGTAATACGACATGGACCTATACGTATGAGGAGCAAATAAAGTTAAAGGCGGATAGCCACTAATCCCGATTCATTAAAAGGTCTGTAAATCCGGCTGTCCTTCCACATGCGCGAGTCGTCTTGAGTCTCAGAAATAGCAATTGGCGTATGTTTATTTTTAGATCGGGACAGTCTCTTGTTTTTCACCGTGGTACGCCCAAGTTCAAAGTTCAGTCAAAGGTCGCTCCGATCGTAGCGGATGTCTAGGCCTGTCGTTGTTTACGTTCAGTGACGTTCAACAGACCTTTCTCGCAGACCTTTACGTTGAAGCTGTCACAAGCGAACAGTGCACGCAACTCGACCATGAACGTGACTCACTGACACTGGCAAGCCTGTTGTCATGCGGTGTCCAATCGGTTTCGAGTTTCGACGTCACGCGCGTTGCATTGTTGCTAAGACAGAGGACTTTCCCGACCTAACAATCAGCACCAACAAACAGCTATAATTATTGGAGCCGTTTCAGTGACGACTAGTGTATGTGTAAGGAAAGCCGGCCTAACTGATCCCGACCAGCCCTCAGAAGCGTATTGTTTCTCGGAAGCACTGAAATGTTGAGGAGCTTGAGACACTACCTGCGGCACAAAGCCAATGACAACACACCATGGATCGCCTGGAGGAGAGAGGTGTGGAAAGAGGAAGCGCTAGACGATCTTCCTTGAGGGCCATCGTCAGTCAGACGAACAATGGAACCGTTTCAAAAGCAACGTTGGGGAAACTTCTGAGAGACGGGGTGGAGCGTATAACTATGGGCTTTTCCGAACACATAGATACCATCTTGAACTTAATTGAACCGAACTGCCTTTAGCGTTATTTGCTCATCATACATTTGGGCCGTGGTATTTACAGAGACCAGGTTTTAGATGAATGGTTGGAAATGTTCCAGAAGATAACATGACCTTGTGTTCACTATAACAGTGATCTCGGGTGTGAAAGTGTTACAGAGTATATAATCTACCTGGTATTTACCAAGAACAGTGGTTTGAGATGGGGAAATGTTACAGTGTAATATGACTTGGTATTTACCAAGAACAGTGGATTGAGGTGTGGAATCTTGTCCCATGCCACAATACAGCTGTCTCCAAAAGGAAACAACAGGATCGAGCAGATTCGGGCTCTTTATTGTATACCTTATATAACTCGAATCTTTTCTCAGCGCTCTCTCTCTCTCTCTCTCTCTCTCTCTCTCTCTCTCTCTCTCTCTCTCTCTCTCTCTCTCTTTCCGTCTCCCTGTATCTCTGCTTTCGCCCTCTGTAAATGTATGGAAAAGGTTTCTGGACATATTGGGGGTGGTAAGAAGTGTCTAACAGTCCCGTCTCTGATCGGTTTAGCCTCGCCCTAAGGAAATTACTATGTATTCGTTTATTTACCAAAGACCATCTTAAACTGGCGATATGTGCTGAAATAAACTTTAGTAAAACACCAGCTTGCTTTTGTGTGCGTATTTGTGTGTGTGTGTGTGTGTGTGTGTGTGTGTGTGTGTGTGTGTGTGTGTGTGTGTGTGTGTGTGTGTGTGTGTGTGTGTGAGCAGAGAGAGAGAGAGAGAGACAGAGAGAGTCAGAGACACATAGAGAGAAACACACACACACACACACACACACACACACACACACACACACACACACACACACACACACACACACACACAAAACGCGTGCGCACACTCTCTCTCTCTCTCTCTCTCTCTCTCTCTCATACACACACACACACACACACACACACACACACACACACACACACACACGTACGCACGCACGTACGCACACACACACACACATACACGCGCGCGCACACACACACACACATACACACACACACACACTGACTCACTCACTCACTCACCAACACCATCAGCAACAGGCATAAAACAATAGCATTTACGATCGCATTTATCGCTTCGGTAAAATCCGAGTTTAGAACTCAGCTGTAAATTAACTCACAGTACGGCCGCAGTCTACCTCATTTTCGAAGACTTAAAGAAAATGATCAATAACACATCCGGGCAGACGGCACGAAAAAGGGAAACAACATGACCAGTGGAATGGCAGAGGCCGATGTCCCTCAAGAATAGCCGGTGGTAAAGACGTCCAGGCGTCCGCTGTTGCCACAGTACTGAGACGGGTTGCCCGTGCACGCTTATTGCAGAGCCTGGACCTGATCAGCTTCGCCGCGTTCGTTGTGACTAGGGTGAGAGCGTATATGTGACTAGGGTGAGAGCGCATAAGTGACTAGGGTGAGAGCGCATATGCACCGCTACCCGATGGTCAGAGCGGCATACCTGTACCCTCGCTGGTAGCACCTGTGCAGAGAAAGGATATCGTAAGTGAATATAGCGGATTTTATTGATGGGCAACACAAGCATAAAAGAACACACATACAAACACATGCGCGCACACACACTCTCTCTCTCTCTCTCTCTCTCTCTCTCTCTCTCTCTCTCTCTCTCTCTCTCTCTCTCTCATACACACACACATATACACACACTCTCTCTCTCTCTCTCTCTCACACACACACACACACACACACACACACACACACACACACACACACACACACACACACACAGAGGCTGCACGTACAGACTCGCGCACACATACAAACGCACGAGCGCAAAGAGAGATTAGTTCAATTCCCGCCACCTGTGAAGCCAAGCTGGCCAAACAGACCCACGTCTACAGTCCCCTTGGAGTCGATTCGCCCCTTCGCAGCAAACGAGCGGTGTGTGTTTCAACATTGGTCTGTCTACATTTGTATCAGTCACGTAACTTCATGCAGCAAGCCGCCCCGTGTTGAATGGTTAGCATGGTTCCTACCGTCAAGCCAGAGCACGCACCGATGTTTGATTTATGCCATGCACACACATCTGCTCTAGAAAAGCGTATGGTAGCTATAGTCCTGTTGTGATGATTAGCCGCGTACGGGTGGCAGCGTGGAAACGAGATGCACGAGCTCAAACGGACGACCAGTGCTGGTTAACACAGTCGTTGTGTTGTCAATAATTACGCAGTAACTGGACTGAGGCGACACAGTAGAACTGCACCCAGCCTTCATACTGAACAGAGCCTATTGTTGATGAATTCTATATTTATTTATTTTTTAAAGCCAGGACAGCTGGTGTTGCCGCTGTGAACTCTTTGAAACTGACACGCACGCCTGTAGCACACACGGCCTTGGCTAATTTTGCCTGTACAGAAAGGCTACACTTTGAGCATAATTATGCGCATACTAGCACACTAGCACGGGCCTACTAGAAGGCGGAGGTAGAAAGGTAGAGAAGAGGTAGACAGATTCTTTGTTCGGGATAAGAACACAGCCTCTCACTGCTGGCAACACCATCAGCCTCGGAACAGTGGTACCCTAGATGCCACAATATCAAAATAAATTTGCTCATGCATGCTCGCAGTAGTTCTCATGCAGACACGGGGACGCTTAATTCGCCAGTTAATGCTAAAACCTGTGGCCAACGCTCTTTGGCTTCCAGTGTTCCTCAGCAGTGGACTCGTCCATGCCTTCAAAACTTCAAGACATAGCAGCCCATACGCCACACTCCGAGCACCGCTTTCCGGCACCTTCCTCCAAACTCTGCTGCCAGATTTAGTTACACCACTGAAGGGGCACTCTTATCTCCCCGCAATTGTCCAGCGACGCGGTCAGCGCCCTCCGAAAAGTTCGGGAACTAATATGACTGTAGAAGTAACCTAGCGCCTGTAGAGAGCCGGTTTGGCCTAGCGGTAGGGCGGTAGGCTGGTAAGCGGAAGGACCTCGGTTCGATACCGCTTCGGCTCTCCTTTCTCTTCAAAAGTTGTGGTTTGTGGACACGATCTTGTGATTTTGTCCTTCATAATTAATCAAACATTAAAATGGCTCTCATCGCTGCCCATCTTAATGCAGGTCATTCTGGTGGTGACAGTGTAGCGATAGGTATATACTCTCCCTCTTCCCCCACCTCCATACCCCCTTCCCCCCATTCTCCCCGTCCCTAATAAGCCTTATGTTTTCTGTGGACTTTAAGCACCATGTTTACTTAACCTAGCGCCCAAGCACGCACGTAAACGTGAGGCGCATCCACCCCGGGTAAAAAAAGAGTTCCGTCTCGATTCAAAGATTGTGGTTTTATTTGTGCTGGTGTAAATGTTGTTGGCGTCTATAAATGACACGCTTTGTTTTATTTCACTTGTTTGTAACAACACACTTACTGCTGTTTGAGCACCACCGACAACAAAAACTGCTCGTTAGCTGACAGTTTTCAGGAACATGTGGCATAACTAAATACGGCAGTGGTTGAAGGAAGGATGTCGTAAACCAGTGCTTGGAGTTTGCCCAGATGCCTGTAACCCCCTCCACCCCTTCACCCCGCCCTCCACCCCCCCCCAGCCCCCAACACACACACACACCGTTTCCCACCGACACATTCATTTAGCTTTCGGTGGGGTATATGCCGTGTTGACACAAACTGCATTCGATATCAGAGCCAGAGCCATATGCTTCTTTATCGACGGCATACAACGAAGATGCAGATGGCATGGAAGCAGCGGTGTTCCCACAGTGAACAAGTCCAAACTAGGGAGAAAATAAGCTTCGAGAGATGTCACACGAACACAACAATAAAGATGTCAGTCGCCTACGGTAACTCACACAAGGCCAGCGATCGTTGCTGTGTTGCTGTAGCGACTTTCAGGTGCTAATGAACTTCCTTGTTTGTTGGTTCTACACAAGCACCCCAGGCCTCGTTCTGTTTGAGATCCAAAGTTTGTGCAGTAAACAGGATCAAAGCTTGGAGCCAGCACAGGTGATAGTGACTGCATGCAACCTCCAAAGATTTTGACTCTTCTTTCCTCTCCCAGTGACCTAAGCACAGTCTTGTTTTCGGCTCGCCGTTTTTAACCCCTCTCCGGAGATCCGCGCACGAAGACACTATACCTTCCTCTGAGCTATCGATGGTTCTTTCTTTTAAAACCTGGAGTAGGTTATGACACAGTCTTGCATGTTTTACCTACTGCACGGAATTCTGCCTTCTTTTATTCAGTTTCATTTTTGTTCAGTTATCTTCCAGCGTAAAGATGTTCTGTGTGAACAGGTGAATCAGGCTTTTACACGTGACTGGACATCTTGCCATTCACCATTTCACAACCTTCGCGATTGTCTAGCCCTTAACTATGAACAATAAATGAAAATGCAGCCCCCACTGGGACCCACTTACACAAACTCCTATCTCTAAGTGCATTGTGTGCGTGCGTGCGTGCGTGTGTGCGTGCGTGCGTGCGTACGTGTGTGTGTGTGTGAGTGTGATTCTCCTGAAAACTCGTCCAAATTGTGAAATAGTACAAGTACAAAAGGATATAACAATCACTTAAACCATGGACTAATAAATCTAACAACAAGTTTATTCATCACAAAAGCAATGTTCTTTGCACGTTTTCTTGACTGGAACCAGCACTGACCCCTGCTTGAGATATCAGGATGGCCAAGAGTGGCAACAATCTGGTCCACTGTCGCCCAGGTCACATCCTGTCTCACACCCTGAATAAAAGCGATACAAAATCTTTTCACGGTGTCCTGCCCCGTCTTGTGATGATGTGCCATCAAACTAATTTGGAATCAACACACCAGGGAGTTAATTAGCGCTCACAATACGTAAAACTAGTACTACAACAAAGACCAGAGTCGCCTACTGTCACTCTCCCCTGGCATGCGCGTAAATTCCTTAGTAGTTTGGGTTGCGAAAGGTTCAGTATTTCTGAAGCTCTAGTAGAAATGATTGTGGCCTTGACCTTAAAAATAGCGAACTAATATCTCCGCATGATATTCCGGCTCATGATGATGCCACACCATACTAAGTTTAATAGATCAGAGATATTTTCCGAACTAACATTCACTGTTTTTCAATAACCTTCACTGTAACTTTGACCTTGAACACAACAAAGCAACCTTCTCATAGCTTATGAACATGCACTGTCAAACTAAGTTGGTCACAAAAAGATCAGCGGTTCAGAACATATAATAGAAATACTCATTTCATTATATGAATCCAAACTCAGTTTCACCTTGACCTTGAACATAGCAACCTTTTCCTTTCTTTTGCACACTCTGGCTTATAATGATGTGCCACCATACTCATTTTAGTTACAAACGGTTTAGCGATTCAGAAGATATCGCACAAAGTAAATTAACTGAAATTATTTACCTGGGCTGTTACATTGATCTAATATTTTCACCGGACGCCTTTTTGCTTATGACTATCTGTCATCAGATTGAGTTTGGTTGCTAAAGGCTCATTAGTTTAGAACTAGTAAAAGATGTAGGAGAAAGTAAGTAACGTCCACAGAAACCATAAGGCTTATTAGGGACGGGGAGAAGGGGGGAGGGGGTTTGGAGGTGGGGGAGAGGGAGATTATATACCTATCGCTACACTGTCACCACCAGAATGATTTCTGCATTAAGGTGGGCAGCGATGAGAGCCATTTTATTGCTTCATAACTGTGAGGGACAGGACAAAGTCACAAGACAGTACCCACAGGCCACAACGTTTAAGTGAAAGGAGAGCCGAAGCAGATTTGAATCGAGGTCCTTCTGCTTACTAGCCTAACGCCTTACCACTAGGCCAAACCGGCTCACAGATGTAGTAGAAACCATAATATTTTGCTTATATAAGCCCACTGTGACCTTGACCTTGAAGATAGAACCTCATTTTTTTCGCATGACATTCCAGTGCATGATGGTGCACCATGCACCACAATACCAAGTTGTTGTTTTTTAAACGGTTGACTAAAAACAAAAAAAAACGACTGGGAACAAATATTTGTTTCGCGCGTTATTGCCCTCACCACTGAAGACATCAGAGTGATCGCCCTTTTGAAGGCAAATAATGTACCACACACAGCGTAATAAGAGGTCAAAAGTTGATGCCGCAAGTCAGCTGGTATGGATTTGTAGGTATGGTAGGTCGGAAGTCAATAGTACTAAGAGAAATATTTCTTTGGTGTGCTCGTACTTCCCACCATTTTAAGACACCACGTAAACCACTCCTAAAATAATGACTGTAAATTATTTCGTATCTACTGTCATATCGTCAACAGCAAAAAAGACAAGAGAAAATGAGGTCATGTCAAGCGGACGGAGAAAAAAAGTTCTTTAGTTTCGATTGTGAACAAGTCACAATATCGTGATACATACAAAAAAGACACCATCGGTAACGTACGAGACACACTTCGTCTTTTTTTTTTTTCTTTTTTTTTTTTTTAGTTTGGAGCTGTTAGTAGGAAGCGGAAATATTGCAGTAGTTAAAAGGTTTTATGTTTTGAATTTGTTTTTATGTCATTGGGAAAAGGGGCAAACGTTTTGGTCCAGTTTTCAGGAGAACGACCCATTTGTGAGTGTGTGTGTGTGTGTGTGTGTGTGTGTGTGTGTGTGTGTGTGTGTGTGTGTGTGTGTGTGTGTTTGTGTGTGCATGTGTGTGTGCGTGTGTGTTTGTGCTTGTGTGCGTGCGTGTGCGTGTGCGTGTGTGCGCGCGCGCGTGTGTGTGTGTGTGTGTGTGTGTGTGTGTGTGTGTGTGTGTGTGTGTGTGTGTGTGTGTATGTGTGTGTGTGTTCATCCCAATGCAACAAAAGCACATGAACACCTCCAATCAGAAACAAGAAAGAATGATAGACAGGCTGTGGTTGGGAGCCACAGCGCTATACTCTCGAAAGCCAAAGTTTAACACGATCAAGCGTGGTCACCACAAGGATGGTTGACCGTTACCTGCGTGGTCACCACAAGGATTGCTGATCGTTACCTGCGTGGTCACCACAAGGATGGTTGGCCGTTACCTGCGTGGTCACCACACGGATTGCTGACTGTTACCTGCGTGGTCATCACATGGATGGCTGACCGTTACCTGCGTAGTCACCACATGGACTGCTGACCGTTACCTGCGTGGCCATAATACGGACTGCTGACCGTTACCTGCGTGGCCACAATACGGACTGCTGACCGTTACCTGCGTGGCCACAATATGGACTGCTGAACGTTACCTGCGTGGTCACAATATGGACTGCTGACCGTTACCTGAGTGGTCCCCACACGGACTGCTGACCGTTATATGTTAGGCTTGCTCCCTCCCCGAAATCTCTCCGGAGTCAAATCAAAGATGACAGATATTTATAATCTTTGGGACACACATGTACACACATGTATACACACACACACACACACACACACACACACACACACACACACACACACACACACACACACACACACACACACACACACAAATTATGTGCAGACTCTGCAAAAGTCCTTCTGGTGAGACTGTAAGCCGTGATCAGCCGTGTGTACTTTCATGCAAAAAGACCGCAAACTGTTGTAAAAGCATGCTTTCAGTCACAATAATATGTAATATTGTATGCAAAGGAGGCGTGGGGTGTGCGTGCGTGCGTGCGTACGTGTGTGTGTGCGTGCGAGCGTACGTGTGTGTGTGTGTGTGTGTGTGTGTGTGTGTGTGTGTGTGTGTGTGTGTGTGTGTGTGTGTGTGTGTGTGTGTGTGTGTGTGTGAAAGAAAGCCAGGCGGACAGGTTGGCACGGTGAGTGGGCGACACACTGCTGTACATGTAACAGTGATGTGGGCGGATCAGTACCTACATAAGACCGTCTCCAACCCTCGCCTGGTTACACATCCCGTAGCTTCCGTGCTCTTTGCCAGACATGTAAGTATATAGGTCATTTTTCATTTCTACTCTGCCACAGATTTTAAACTCGCAATTTTATGACTAACATTAAATGATCAAAAAGGGGTCATTATTCACGAAAAAAGAAAGCATGAAATAGTATTGATATAAATGTCTTCAAAGAGGTATATATGCTATTTGGAGCTTCAGTTTTTAAGGTGGAGAAGAAGGCGGTGGTAAGAAAGGGGTGTGTGTGTGTGTGTGTGTGTGTGTGTGTGTGTGTGTGTGTGTGTGTGTGTGTGTGTGTGTGTGTGTGTGTGTGTGTGTGTGTGTGTGTGTGTGTGTGTGTGTGTGTGGTGTATGTGTTGTGGTGGGTGTGTGTGTGTGTGTGTGTGTGTGTGGTGTATGTGTTGTGGTGTGTGTGTGTGTGTGTGTGTGTGTGTGTGTGTGTGTGTGTGTGTGTGTGTGTGTGTTTGTGTGTATGTGTGTGCATGTGTGTACATGTGTGCGTGCGTGTGTGCGTGTGTGGATGCGAGTGAGAGTGAGGGATAGAGTGAGATATGCAATGCATTATTAAACTAGATTGTATATGATTGTAATGTTTTATGTAAAGCGCTTTGAGCATCAAACATGTGTACTGACTTAGGGACTCGGCGCATTGGAAACGTATTATTACTACTACTACTACTACTACTACTACTACTACTACTACTACTACTACTACTACTACTCCTGCTGCTGTTGCTGCTGCTGCTGCTGCTGCAGTTTTAAAAATGAGTTCATTTCCTGACTTTGCGTGTGTATCTCAAGTGCCACACAGTAAGTGGCATGTGCGATCAGCAGTGACCGAAAACTAACTAATTACTGCTGATTTGATGCATTATTTTTTGGTCTGATATCATCTAAGTCCTTTCTGTTTTTTATTCTGCGTCTATTGGTATTTTGGTATTTTGAGGATGTTGGGTTTTGCATATTGATGCACGTGTTTTTCATTTTCAGGATGTTGTGTTTTGTCTATTGATGCAGGTGTTTTTGGTTTTCAGGATTTTGGGTTGTGCCTATTGATTTAGATGTTTCTGATTTTCAGGATACCGTCTTTTGGCTATTGACGCTGGGGGGGGTTGTTTTGTTTTTCCAGGATGCTGCACTGTGCCTACTGTTGCATGCGTTTGCCATTTTCAGGATGTTGGGCTGTGCCTATTGATTCAGATGTTTCTTATTTTGAGGATATTGGGCTGTGCCTATTGAGTCAGATGTTTCTCATCAGTGCCTATTGATTCAGATGTTTATCATTTTTAAGATACTGGGCGGTTCCTATTGATTCAGATGTTTCTCCTTTTCAGGGCGTTGGGTTGTGTCTGTTGTTGTGGGCGTTTGCTGGTGTTTCCTATTTTCAGGGTGATTGCTGTGCCTAATGATGCTGGTGCTTTTCACTGCCAGGATGTTGGCTTGTGGCTCTGTGTATCGATGCTGACGTCATGTAGGCTAGTGTTTATATACTGATGCTGGTATTGCCCATTTTCAGGATGTTGGCTTGTGGCTCTGTGTATCGATGATGACGTCATGTAGGCTAGTGTTTATATACTGATGCTGGTATTGCCCATTTTCAGGATGCTGGATTGTGGCTCTGTGTATCGATGATGACTTCATGTAGGCTAGTGTTTATATACTGATGCTGGTATTGCCCATTTTCAGGATGCTGGCTTGTGGCTCTGTGTATCGATGCTGACGTTTTTGTGTTTAGCATGTAGGCTAGTGTTTATATACTGATGCTGGTATTGCCCATTTTCAAGATGCTGGGTTGTGCCTCTGTGCATCGATGCTGACGTTTTTGTGTTTAGCATGTAGGGTAGTGCTTATATACTGATGGGGATACTGTCCTTCTTCAGGATATTGGGTTGGGTGTCGTTGTCGGCGTTGGCGGTGTGCTTGTTGAGCTGGCCTGACAGCGTTCAGTCGGCTCGCTGCCCATGGGACGAAGAGGGCCTGTCGCTGTGGAGTAACAGAAGAACGTGGAGCTCGGGCCGTGTTCCTGGTGACAATGACAAGGTGGGCTGGCTGACCCTTCTAGTTCTTTCTGTCAGTGGATGAGCGATTCATTTGTTAGGTGACTGATTGACTGATTCCTTGGTATGGCCGTCCAATTAAAGTCAGCGTTCAATCGATCAATCAATCAATCAATCAATCAATCAGTCAACCAGTCAATCAAATCAATCAGTGTTTTATTTTATATCTGTTCCCAACAAGCTACATAAACCCAGGAAGAAAACAAAATCATATATTAGTAAGCTATTAACTTACCCACCGCACTATGAACAATTAATTTAACAATAGCAGTTATAGCATCAGTATTATACAAAATATCCCTTACGTTGTTGCAAGCGTTAAAGTCATATCTATTTTTCTGAAACAACATTTAGTAAAAGGACATTCAAGTAGTGTACAGTACAATACAGCTATATTGCCAAGTGTCAATACATTGCACTAGAAACGTTTCGTGGTGCCAAGTACACTCATCACACATTTACATGTGGTGAACAGATAGGATTGGTTGACGCAGAAGTATGAATATCGTAGTTTATTCGAAAAAGCGAAAACAACAACTTCTTTCCAACTTCCCTTATTTGTTTAGTGTAATTTCCGCCCCGCTCCTCCCCTCAAGAGCCCCCCCACCCCTCAAGAGCCCCCCACCCCACCCCAACCCCACCCCAATCGAAGAACGTGGGCAGATTTCTCATTTCGCAGCAGATGTTCAAGCGACTTCATTTTCATGTTGTTAACTATGCACACATTCCATTGATTTCAACACCACGCCTGACGGGGTTGCCCTTTGTGGGATGAATGAAGTGGTATTGAATTGAACTGAATATTAAACTGGACCCACTTTTCTGCACCAGACACAAAACTGACATCCTCACTCTCAGCAATAAGTTACTGGGCTCACTGGCGTGTGTAATTGCCAGTAACGATATGAACAAAAGGCGATGCAGATACAAGCTTTGTGCCGTGTCGTGTCGACAAAAGACTCTTAAGTGTACTTAGTTATATCAATCTCTGAGCTTGCGAGCAGTCATTATTCGTGTGTTCTGGAGAGTTGTCTTTCCTCTAGGGTGAGATTGTGTGTGTGTGTGTGTGTGTGTGTGTGTGTGTGTG
>OY757548.1:5012432-5039932 GCA_963584105.1 Alviniconcha strummeri
CCGATCGAAGCAACGTCGAAACAAAGTAGTTTCAATAAAACGGTACCTGTGCATGCACCAGTCCACTGTCATAGTCTTTGACAGGGTCACTGGAAGTCCAAACTGCTGAGTGCTCTCCACCATGCAGCCAATTTGTTCCTGGCACAGCCCCCCTGTGGTGGGTGGAGAAAGTGAACCGATCAGAATTAAAGAATCCACACAGGGGTAAAAACGTAACAACGTGGTGAGTGGAGAAAGTGAACCGATCAGAATTAAAGAATCCACACGGGGTAAAACATAATAACGTGGTGAGTGGAGACAGTGAAGTGATCAGAATTAAAGACCCCACACATAATAACGTGGTGAGTGGAGAAAGTGAACTAATCAGAATTAAAGAATCCACACAGGGGTAAAGACATAATAACGTGATGAGTGGAGAAAGTGAACTGATCAGAATTAAAGAATCCACACAGGGGTAAAGACATAATAGCATGGTGAGTGGAGAAAGTGAACTACATCCTGTCAACTGCGCAGGATGACCCTGATCCGAACATCGCAAAGTCAAAGCACACTTAAAACACCTGTTAAATCCAAAACCATAGCAAAGTTCAAATTTAATCTCCGCACTCAGTCCTAACACAAAGGCAACACGGGACGTTCCACAACAGGAACACCTATCAAACCAGAACCAGAGGAAACCGATCCCTGAGCTGTCGTTGGGAGAGAAACAAAGAGCAAGCGAGGAGAAAGACAGATGCAGTCACGCAGCTGAAGGACGGAGGGACCTACCGGAAGGAGGGTTCGAAACGACACAAGGAGGTGGTGAGAAGTCCTCATGGACGATCTTCTGGACCTCGTCCCACCGCACTGCTCCCAGACCCTGTCCAGACGGTTCCTGTTAGTGTGTGTGTACTCTTCGTGTTGCACGATCCGTCAGCATGTTTGGTGCAGCTAGTACACACTTAATAAGTAGCTGAACCGAACATGCTGATGCCATATGTGAGGGTGTCGTGTTTTTGTTTCTTTTTGTTTTGTTTATTTGTTTTGTGTAGTAGTTGTTGTTGTTGTTGTTGATGTTGTTGTTGATGTTGTTGTTGGTGGTGCTGTTGTTGTTGTTGTTGTTGTGTGCGTGTGTGTGTGTGAGTGTGTGTGTGTGTGTGTGTGTGTGTGTGTGTGTGTGTGTGTGTGTGTGTGTGTGTGTGTGTGTGTGTGTGTGTGTGTGTGTGTGTGCGTGTGTGTGTGTGTGTGTGAAAGAGAGAGAGAGGATCAAGACTGATTTGCGGCTCAAATATCTGTTTCTGCTATGTCTTCTGAACTGCTCATACTTTCGCAAGCAAACCTAGCATGGTGGTGCATCATTATAAACCGAAGTATTGAGTGAAAAGGCTGGATTGCTATGTTTAAGGCCAAGGCCACCAGAACGGTTCAATATTTTGGTGACTATTTGTCCGAATGATGTCTTCTTAACTACTGGAAATTGTGAAATAAAACTTGGCCTAGCGATGCATCGTCGTGAGCAGGAGTGTCATCTGAAGAGACTGATTTATCTTCAAGGTCAAAGTCCCAGTGAGGGGTCAAAAAACTAAACAAATTAGGATTGTTTCTTCCATATCTACTGACCTGCTGATCTTTTTGCAACCAAATGAGGTTTGATGCTACATCATCATCATCATCATCATCATCATCATTGCCTTATGAGAAGATTGGACTGCTGTGTTCATGGTCAAGATGTTAATCAGATATCATCGGGACAAACATCCTTGGACATTTTAAACCTTTGCTGTATCCTTGAACTTGAACTTTACAAACAAATCTTTTCAACAGCAAAAACACTTTGACTTGCACTGCCGTGTCAAGTTTGATCGCAAAAAAAGATTGACGATTCTGGAAACATTGTGTAAACAGTCATAGGTAATACAGTTTCAATTAAAACCCCAAAGATGAATCATATTAAACAGTGTTACCAGAACTACTACAGTGAAACTCCCTGCAAAAGAACACCCCAACACGTCATTAACACTCGTAAGTCTGAAATAATGTAGTTTTTAGCTGGGCTGTTCATGCCAGTGTAAATGGCAGCAAGAAAGGCTTCACAGCTAACAATAATAATAATCATGGAAATTTGTAAAATATTAAAAAATATTGTTACAGCCCATGGCGCGTACACAAGCAAGAATAGTGACAACAGACTACAACATAAAAAAAAAATTAGCCAAAAATACACATTCACTTACTTCATAGCACACACACACACACACACACACACACACACACACACACACACACACACACACACACACACACACACACACAGAGGCATGCGTGCAGCATCTACGCATCGACACAGGCAAGTCAACAGGAAATGAGGGGAAGGTGGGGAGGGGGGGGGGTTACGATTGGCAGCAGAAACAAAGAAATTTAGGAATTTGGTCCATGGGCTGAGAGGAATAGTGTGGTTTTCAGTTGAGTTTTGAACTGGGATTTTGTCGCAGCATAGTGTACAGAGTATGGGAGTTTATTCTAACAGTGGTCTTTTCAAAGACATGCAGTCTCTAATGAGGACGTCTTTGCCAGGGGTTCCACTATGGCATGAGCATAAGTCAGCCTACCTCAGGCGATCCAATCCCAGGGCAGGGCTTTGGCTCAACTTTGGCTGGGGCAGGCTGTGAACAGAGTATTTCGAGGCTGAGTCATTTCAGGCTATGAACGGCTTAACGCAGAATCAAAAACACAACATAAACAAAAGTATTCAACATCGTCCAACTTGTGATTGTACCATAAGAACAAGTAGCTATCGCTCAGTCGAACATTACAAACACGTTCTTAATGGTTGCTGTTTTAGTTCTTCCTTATGTGTGCAATTCATTAATTACTATTAATGAACTTCCGAATCCATATGTACAGCATGATGGGCAATTCCACCGAGAAGAGTAAGTAAATTGTTGTTTTACGCCCAGTCAACCAGTGCGGTTATATCAGAGAAGAAACGATACGATATTTAGGTTAATATGTATCATGTGAGTGCTCAGGGCGTTGATGAACGCATGATAAATATACATTTTTTATTAACTAAAGTCAGGGAACAAAACATTAGTAAAATATAAACCAGCTTTGAGCGATGGTTCATCTCTAAAGCGTGAAGTTCTGTAACCCTTTATCATTAGCACTTGTGAACTTGTTTACGAGAAATGTATTGTGTGAGTGTAACATTTGCCGTCTGGCTCCCGGGGCACAAGCTCGATACAACTCTTGAAACCTTCAAGACAGAATGGCCAGAGGAGATTCCCTTCACACAAACAACTTGAGTGCGTTCAGACAGGTACGACTGGCACCAAGACAAAGCAGTGCCTGCGGAAGGAAATGTACCGTGGTATGAAAAAACTTACCTGGGTATCACGGAATGAAACGTACCCTTGTACAAAGCTAGAGAACCCACCTTGATATCGCGAAAATTAAAACATGCCCTGGTCTCGCAAAATAAACGTATAAACGTGTTGTGAAAAGAATCGTACCCTGGTATCACGGAAGAAAACGTTCACTACTATCGTGGAGGAAACTTAACCTGGTATCACGGAAGGAAACTTACCCTGGTATCACGGAAGGAAACTTACCCTGATAACAAGGGGGAAACTTACCCTAGTAGCACTAAATAAAATTTACCCTGGTATCATGAAAGGAAACTTGCCCTAGTATCACGGAAGAAAACTTACCCCAGTATCACGGAAGGAAACATACCCTAGTATCACGGAAGGAAACTTACCCTAGTATCGCGGAAGGAAACATACCCTGGTATCAGGGAAGGAAACTTACCCTAGTGTCAAGAAAGGAAACGTCCCTGGTATTACGGAGGGAAACTTACCCTAGCATCACGGAAGGAAACTTACCCTAGTATCGCGGAAGGAAGCGTACCCTGCCATCGTGGAAGGAAGCATACCCCCGAATCACGAAAGCATACGCGAGTGCGGTGTGACGATGAAAACGTACCCTGGGATCTTGGAAGGGTGGGTAATTTGCCCCGATGCAGGTTCGTATGTTTTTAAGATCCACGCCACTGGGCAGCGTGATGGTCAGCTCGTAGCACAGTCCGGCAGGACACAGCTGGCTGTCGTTGGTGCGATCATGACGGCTCCACACCTTGAAGAACAGTATCCTGTGGGCAGAGAGGCAGTGTGTTTCCGTGCACAACTCCTTTAACGACAACAATCTCTAAAGGTACTGGCGGGCATCCAGAATTCATGTGTATGCGCGCGCGCGCACGTGTGTGTGTGTGTGTGTGTGTGTGTGTGTGTGTGTGTGTGTGTGTGTGTGTGTGTGTGTGTGTGTGTGTGTGTGTGTGTGTGTGTATGTGTGTGTGTGTGTGTGTGTGTGTATGTGTGTGTGTTTGTGTCTGTCTGTCTGTCTGCCTGCCTGTCTGTGTGTCAGTGTGTTAGTGTGTATGTGTGTGTGTCAGTGTGTTAGTATATGTGTGTATGTGTTAGTATGTTAGTGTGTATGCGTGCGTGCGTGCGTGAGTTTGTGCGTGCGTGCGTGAGTGAGTACGTGCGTGCGTGTATGTGTGTGTGTGTGAGTGTGTGTGTGTGCGCGCGTGTGTGTGTGCGTGTGTGTGTATGTGTGCGTGCGTGTGTGTGTGTGTGTGTGTGTGTGTGTGTGTGTTAGTGTGTGTGTGCGTGTGTGTGTGTGTGCGTGTGTGTGTGTGTTAGTGTGTGTATGTGTGTGTGTGTATGTGTGTGTGTGTGTGTATATGTGTGTGTGTGTGTGTGTGTGTGTGTGTGTGTGTGTGTGTGTGTGTGTGTGTGTGTGTGTGTTTGTGTGTGTTAAGCCGTGTTTCAAATGCGTTACTAACCTGAACGAACAAAAATAAAAATTAAAGGGACGTTTTCAAACGGTCCACGCATCACGCACTAAAAAACGATTTAATAAAAAATATATTGTTGGATGATGTGTGGTGGTTTTGTTGTTTTACCCTTTCAAAGTCAGGCCACGTTTTGTCATTGATTCGTTAAATCGACTGCTTTAGAACAAAGTGCATCTATCGCTTACTATTCGTTGCAGCATTAATCCATATAATTTGTTCATCGATGTACCCACCCGTTCTCAGCGTCGTGGTAGATGGCGTTGTCAAGTTAGTGCTACATGTGTTTTGGGGTACAATGGGGTATTGTCTGCACCCACCCGTTCTCAGTGTCGTGGTAGATGGCGTTATCACGTTAGTGCTACATGTGGTTTGGGGGTACGGTGAATGGGGTAGTGTCTGCACCCACCCGTAATCAGTGTCGTGGTAGATGGCGCTATCTTTTAGTGCCACATGTGTTTGGGGGTACAATGGGGTATTTTCTGCACCCACCCCTTCTCAATGTCGTGGTAGATGGCGTTATCTTTCAGTGCTGCATGTGTTTGGGGGTACAGTGGGGTATTGTCTGCACCCACCCGTTCTCAGTGTCGCGGTAGATGGCGTTGTCAAGTTAGTGCTACATGTATTTTGGGGCACAGTGGGGTATTGTCCGCACCCACCCGTTCTGTGTCATGGTACATGGCGTTGTCACGTTAGTGTTACATGTGTTTTGGGGTACGATGGGGTATTTTCTGCATCCACTCGTTCTCAGTGTCGTGGTAGATGGCGTTGTCAAGTTAGTGCTACGTGTGTTTGGGGGTACAGTGAATGAGGCATTGTCCGCACCTACCCTTTCTCATTGTCATGGTACATGGCGTTGTCGCGTTAGTGTTACATGTGTTTTGGGGCACAATGGGGTATTGTCTGCACCCACCCTTTCTCAGTGTAATGGTACATGACGTTGTCACGTTAGTGTTACATGTGTTCTGGGGCACGATGGGGTACGATGGGGTAGTTTCTGCACCCACCCGTTCTTAGTGTCGTGGTAGATGGCGTTCTTTTCTGTGTCCGCATCCAGCTCCGCCAGGCTGTTGGCTTTGGTGTAGTTCTTGGTACGAATGACCACAGGATAGTTGCTGAAGACTTCGAAATCCTTTATGCCTTTTGGCATGCATATCCCCATTCTCACCACGTCTTGTCTGCCACGTGAAAAAAGCAGCCAATCAGTGTCATACAGTTTGCACTGTACAATACAATTTTAGTTAGTTAGTTGGTGCTTTGAGCTCGGTCAGCCACTGAGTTATATCAGGGTTAACTGTGCAATATAATACAATAATTATTAATCCTTAAAAAGGAAATTCAGTTGTCTGCCTTTGACAAATAAGATGAAGTCCAGAGATATGATAATGGTGTAGTCTAGATATGTGCAGAGTGTGTTGTAGTCTAGATATGGGGAGAGTGTGTTGTAGTCTAGATATGGGGAGAGTGTCCTGTAGTCTAGATCTGGCGAGAGTGTGTTGTAGTCTAGATCTGGGGAGAGGGTGCTGTAGTCTACATATGTGGAGAGTGTGTTGTAGTCTACATATGGGGAGAGTGTGTTGTAGTCTACATATGGGGAGAGTGTGCTGTAGTATAGATATGTGGAGAGTGTGTTGTAGTGTTGTAGTCTACATATGGGGAGAGTGTGTTGTAGTGTTGTAGTCTACATATGGGGAGAGTGTGCTGTAGTATAGATATGTGGAGAGTGTGTTGTAGTCTAGATATGGGGAGAGGGTGCTGTAGTCTACATATGTGGAGAGGGTGTTGTAGTCTACATATGGGGAGAGTGTGTTGTAGTCTAGATTTGTGGAGAGTGTGTTGTAGTGTTGTAGTCTAGATATCGGGAGAGTGTGTTGTAGTCTAGATCTCGGGAGAGTGTGTTGTAGTCTAGATCTGGGGAGAGGGAGCTGTAGTCTAGATATGGGGAGAGTGTGTTGTAGTCTAGATATGTGGAGAGTGTGTTGTAGTCTAGGTATGGGGAGAGTGTTTAGTCTAGATATGTGGAGAGTGTGTTATATTCTAGATATGGAGTGTGTTGTAGTCTAGATCTGGGGAGAGGGAGCTGTAGTCTAGATATGGGGAGAAAGGGTGTAGACTAGATATGGGGAGACAGGGTGTAGACTAGATATGGGGAGACAGGGTCCTGTCTAGAAAAGGGATAGGGTATAGTCTACAGAGGGGATAGGGTGTAGACTACAGAAGGGATATTGTGTAGTCTACAGAAGGGATAGGGTGTAGACTACAGAAGGGATAGGGTGTATACTACAGAAAGGATAGGGTGTAGTCTAGAGAAGGTAGGGGTGTAGTCCAGGGGAAGGAGAGGAGTGCAGTCTACAGCAGAGAAGACGCAACATATAGTCTACAAAACCGCGTGGGTGTAAAATACATAAAACAGAGAAAGAAAACAGTCGTCCAATGACGGAGAGATGGCAGAATTCAGTGGGGTGTGCTTCGTAGAGTGACACTGGACCAGCAAGAGTCTTGCTTACCTTTCCACACCATATCCGAAAATAGTTAATTTCGGGGAAAAGGCTGCGCCGCCTTTCATCGTGGTGTTGAAATCCACCAGGAAGGACGTGTAGGTTCGTGTAAGGAACTCCCGTCTCCTGTCGCCTACATTCAGTTCAGTTTCAGTTCAGTAACACATTAATTCATCCAACTAGGCGCAATTTCATCGGACGGATTCATAAAGAACGAACACTTAAGACAACAAGAATGAGACCAATGAATAGTTCTTATACAGCACTCCTCTGTTTGCGGAACAAAATCTCAATGCGCTACTACGTATGGATAGCTCTGATACAGCACTAGTCTCCATCACGTATATACTTATTTATACACGTAGACGTACACAAAACCTACGCTCACAGGAATGGTATACCTAGGTTTGTGAAAAGGCCCGTCCAACCAACCAGTTCTCTCTCTCTCTCTCTCTCTGTCTCTCTCTGTCACTCTCTGCCTCTGTCTCTCTGTCTGTCTGTCTGTCTGTCTGTCTGTCTGTCTGTCTGTCTGTCTCTGTCTCTCTCTCTCTCTCTCTCTCTCTCTCTCTCTCTCTCTCTCTCTCTCTCTCTCTCTCTCTCTCTCTCTCTCTCGCTCTCGCTCTGTGTGTGTGTGTGTGTGTGTGTGTGTGTGTGTGTGTGTGTCTGTCTGTCTGTCTGTCTGTCTGTCTGTCTGTCTGTCTGTCTGTCTGTCTGTCTGTCTGTCTGTGTGTGCGCGCGAGTGCGCGCCTGTGTATATATGTTCGTGTTCTGTGTTGCCACTTCACTTTTAAAATTATTACCTGCTATTGATAACTTTTAGCTTACTTTACCGGTAGCCTACTTTACTGTCACTTATTTCATGCCAAAAAGAATACCAGGCTGCACTGGGCAGAAGCATCAATGGCGCGATGCCATGTTCTTGCTTAAAGTACTGTCGGTGTTTCCACAGCTACGGCTATCAAGCTTGCGAGCAGCCAGTCAGATAGTAAATGCAACCAATGAGCACAAAGCACGTTGAACTAACCCTTATGGTAATAGGGATCCTGTCGTGCATCATCACGGTAAGCGACCAAAGGCCACTGTTTTTTTTTGCCAGTTCCTAAGTTTCCTCCAGTGCCCATAATCTCCACCTGCAGACAAAAGGACAGAGACGTGATCAGTAGCAATCTCCATATGCAGGCAAAAGGACAGAGACGTGATCAGTGGCAATCTCCATCAGCAGACAAAAGGACGAAGACGTGATCAGTGACAATCTCCATCAGCGGACAAAAGGACAGAGACGTGATCAGTAGCAATCTCCATCTGCAGGCAAAGGACAGAGACGTGATCAGAGGCAATCTCCATCAGCGGACAAAAGAACAGAGACGTGATCAGTGGCAATCTCCATCAGCGGACAAAAGGACAGAGACGTGATCAGTGACAATCTGCACATGCAGACAAAAGGACAGAAACGTGATCAGTGGCAATTTCCACATGCAGACAAAAGGACAGAGACGTGATCAGTGACGATCTCCATCAGCAGACAAAAGGACGGAGACGTGATCAGTAGCAATCTCCGTCTGCAGACAAAAGAACAGAGACGTGATCAGTGACGATCTCCATCAGCAGACAAAAGGACAGAGACGTGATCAGTGACAATCTCTACATGCAGACAAAAGGACAGAGTCATGATCAGTGACAATCTCCATCAGCAGACAAAAGGACGAAGATGTGATCAGTGACAATCTCCATCAGCAGACAAAAGGATGGAGACGTGATCAGTGGCAATGTTCATCTACAGGCGGAATTAGGAGGCGGTTCACAGAAAGGCAATCATTCTGAACTGTCGCATAACACTGGTAGTCGAAAGAGTGGTGCGTCTCTTCTCGGCAACTCGTAAATTATGTCCCCCTTACAGTAAAAGATAAATAAAAGATGGAGCTTATGTACCTTGTATTAATTTCCTCGCATGCCAAGTGAGTTACCATAGGCGACTCCGGTCTTAGTTATTGTGTTTGTTTGACTTCTTTCGAGTGCTAATTAACTCCCTTGTATGTTGATTCTGCTAAGAAGAAGAAGAAGAAGAAGAAGAAGAAGAAGAAGAAGAAGAAGAAAGAAAGAAAGAAAGAAAGAAAGAAGGAAGGAAAGAAAGAAAGAAGGAAAGGAAAGAAAAAAGAAGAAGAACGAACGAACGAAAGGAAATCCACACCCTCTCACCCCACCCCCGCAGCAGTGACAACAACCCAAACAGATACAGCTCCATTCACCGACCTTGATGTAGCGGTAGGGACACACACTCATGTGCCAGTCGGGACGGTGCAGACACTCGGGTCCGGTGAAGAAAGGTCTGTTGCGGACGATAAAAGTGTTGGGAGTTCCGGTCAGCGAGCCATCCCGATCCCAGTTGTGGGCGGCCTTCGTGCCGTCGTCGTCATCCCAGTCATACACCGTGGGGTCCCCGAAGAACACATAGTGAGAGTTGTTGACCTGAGCGTTGGAAGAAAAAGGGTCAAATCACCAAAAAAGGCGTCACAGTTGTAGCAGTTGTTTGTCTGGACATTGTTGGAAAGCCGAACATACTACCAGAAAAAGAAAAGAAAAAAAGAGAAAAAAAGTAATCTAAGAGAGACTAACAGCATCTAATTAAGCATTTAAATGTCATTTTAATTTCTTCATTAATTTTGTTGTTGTATATCTTCTTGCAGACGAGGAAGACTTTTTGTGGAAACCTCTCGTGTATTGCTGTCTTCTTGTTTTTCGTCGCATTGATTAGTACATTTCACTAGATCTGTTCCATTTTGTCAACTTCACCAGCAGTTGTTCGTTCATCCCTAAGCATTTAATTGATGACAAAGACGAGGGGAGGCGGATGTTCATTGGCAGCGAATTCCAGACAAATGGAGTCTAGCACTGAAAGGCTCGTGTACCAGCACTTTTTAGGCTGACGCGTGGAGCAGTCAGAGGTTTCTGAGAGGAAGACTGAAGAGATCTGGAGGGTGCGTGAGTATGACGACAGACAGCAGTACAGGTCAGGTGGTTGAGTGCCTTTAATGTACCAGAATGAAAGAGATGCTAGTTTAAAGAAAATGAGGATGTACCGCTTGTGGAGTTTATGTACCTTGTATTTACACGCATGCCAGGTGAAAGTTAACGTAGGCGACTTAGGTCTTTGTTTTTGTACTTGTGTTACATATTTCGAGCACTAATTAACTCCTTTGTGTGTTGATTCTTAAAGAAACTGCGTTCTGCTACACCGAAGACCAGTCAGGCAGCAGGGTTCTGTATTTTCTGCAGTTGGCCTCTCTGTTCAAAGGTAATGCCCCTGTCAGAAAGGCGAACACATCACGCGGCAACTGATCTTAGTGTTGTGCTCTATATACTTAAAGCACAGGCTGCGTCCGTTATTTTGCTAGTTTAAAGTAGTGCAACACATTTGAGATATATACAGATATATTGCTGAAAAGCTTCTCTTTCTCTCTCTCTCTCTCTCTCTCTCTCTCTCTCTCTCTCTCTCTCTCTCTCTCTCTCTCTCTCTCTCTTTTTTTTTTTTTTTTTTGATGACGTGACTTTCATATGCCTTTTACATTTAGTACGTTGGGTGATTATGCGAGATAGGTGATATATGTATGTATGAGTACATTTTGTTTAAACCATAGGTGGTACATACACTCAAGCCAAAACGTTAAGCAAACTTAAGAGGTAACGATTGTATTTCAATACAATACGCTATATAATACAATATAATTTTATTGCCAAGTGCCAATACAATTGAACGAGGAATGTTTTGTGGTGCCAAGTACACTCATCACACATTCACTCCAATCTTAAAACACTAAATTACAACAACAGCAAATAAACATCCTGGTAAAACGTCATTCACAGATAAAAACATGAACATTCGTTTCATATTTTCATCAGATAAAACCAGACAACGGTATCAGAAAGTCGATAATGACTGTCAGATCATAGGAACAATGGACGGCCACTTTTATTGATGCTTGACATTACGTAGCTGTTTGTCTGTGTACTTGGCAAGGAGTCTGCTAGCTGCGAGCTGATACTCTATGCATTTCTTATGCATTATTTCATAATAATAACAGATACTTAACTTAGAGCGCCTAACCCACACAGGCCCTAAGCGCTTACACATTCTTTACATGTACATACTGTCAAAATTCAACCCATCCAACACAAACGAACAGTACAATTATGTGACACTGACTGCAGGTTGAATGGAGGTAGATCAGTGAATAAGCCTTCCTCCTTTAGAGGTTTTGTGGATGTAGTTTGCTGAGGTTTGGACAGCTGTGCATTGTTGTAAAAAGATGCTTCACTTCTGATCTTAAGCATACAAATGTTATCTTCATCTGCTCTCCTACCCGTCTGTGTTTGATTAGAGGTTGTTAATGCCACACGCTCTCGTGGCAACAGTTCAAGGCATGTACTCACGTTGTCGCAATAGCCAAAGGTGAGGTTGGTGGTGTACTGGGACACGTAGGTGGGGTAGGTGCTGTCCCTCTTAAAGCTGATGGCGCCGGCGTTGCTGACCGGCCTCTTGCCCAACTTCTGTGTCCAGGCGTCGTTCCAGTAGAGCGTGGTGAACCGGTCAAAGTAGGTGTGCTTCACGAACATCGGGCCCTGGTAGATACCTACCCCTGTCAGCGTGTGCCACCTGTCAACATGACGTCATGCTACGTTACGGTCATAGCAGGTGTGCTTCACGAACATCGGGCCCTAGTACATACCCACTCCTGTCAGCGTTTGCCACCTGTCAACATGACGTCATGCTACGTTACGGTCATAGGTATGTTTGACGAACATCGAGCCCTAGTACATACCCACTCCTGTCAGCGTTTGCCACCTGTCAACATGACGTCATGGTACGTTACGGTCATAGGAGGTGTGCTTCACGAACATCGAGCAGTGGTAGATATACCCACTCTTGTCACTGTTTGCCACCTGTCATCATGACAGTTAGGCACTCTGGTGGATTTTTTAACAGAATCAAGATGTCAGAATCACATCGGTAGGTATGGTGATGTAAAATAATAATGATTAGTCACGGTGTAAACTTGAAAATGCTAGCAGGTTTTACAATAAAAAGCAAATCCATGGAGGTAACAAAGACAGGAATAGGTTATCTGTCTATCCAGCTAACGACCGCTTTCCAATCTCGGTTCTTTTCTGACAAAAACAGGATAAAGTAAACATGGTGCTTAACGTCCACAGAAACCATAAGGCTTATTATGGACGGGAAGAGCGTGGAGATGGAGATTATATACCTATCGCTACACTGTCACCACCGGAATGACTCCTGCATTAAGACTGGCGGCAATGAGAGCCATTTTAATGTTTCATTAATTGAAAGGGACAAAGTCACAAGACGGTGTCCACAGACCACAACCTTTGAAGAGAAAGGAGATCCGAAGCGGATTCGAACCGAGGTCCCTCTGCTTACCAGCCTAAAGCCTTACAGCTAAGCCAAACAGGCTCATAGACAGACTCATCGGAGTGACTGTACAGGATGTAATCGAGAACGCCTATGTATGCGCTAGCTGCTATCACGCCCCCCTTGGCAGTCTCCGTCTGTCAAAACTCCACAACAGATATGATGTAGGTCAGTCAACCACTCAGCCAGCCTGTCAACCAGCCAACCACTCATCCATGACTGAACACTTACGGAGACACTTACTTCCTGACTTAGGAAAGCACAGAACAAGAGACAAAAACTCAACCACAACAAGATACGTTTTTTTCTCATTTTTCATCGTTTTTAACCGTTTATGCACTGCAAAACTGGGACTGCAAAATGAGAGGGGATATATTTTATGGAGTAAAGTATCTGATACATTGCATCACTTTACATTACATTACAGTACATTACATTTTTTTTGCTAATATCACCCCGATGTGAACAGACATAAAATAAAACACTAATAGACTGACTTACGGAGATGGCCCATACGTTCCCGGGAACGTCATTGTAAGTGACGTTTTTTTATCGACTTTCTCAGTGTAGGGTCTCGGCTGTCCAGTGTTGTCCGAGCGTCCGATAAAGATGCAGTACTCAATAGACACTCCCGTCCAGAAGCCAGTGTTGCCGCCTGAGAAGCTTTGGGAGGCTGCGTCAGCAAGTCTACAAGGACATTCGTACGTACAGGTTTTAACATCCAAAACACAAGAACAGTTCCTCAACTTCAACACCATTCTAGGCAAAACGAACTCCACACCTCTCTCGCCTTCCAAGACACAAGCCAGCACGTTATCTAAAGAACATTTCCTCAATTTCAACACCATTCTAGGTAAACAGAACTCCACAGCTCTCTCATCTTCTTTCGACTCGGATGACATACCACAAACATTCTCTGTTTTGCCTTTAAGACCTGCACAGTAAAAAAAAAAAAAAAAAAAAAAAAAAGCAACTTTCCTCTGACTAATCCAACTTGTGCTTTTTTTAACACTAACAACTTTGAGCCGGCATTTATCATTGCCGGGAGCTGCCAGAAGTATCATTTTGTCGCGACAAATACGTATTTGTCTCGACAAAACACGTCTTTCGTCACAACAAAAGCATGCAAACGTTTTGTCGCGACAAACATATCTTGTTCCGACAATTTCTTTCATGGCGACAAGCATACTTTTGCCGCGACAATAATGATACTTGTGGCAGCTCCCACCAATGACAGACATTCTCTTCCTCTTCGACAAACCGAGTAGATACAGCGCCGGACCCGGGGGAGGGGAACGGCTACCCCCCACACCCACTCTTTTTAGCTCTTTGTGTGTGTGTGTGTGTGTGTGTGTGTGTGTGTGTGTGTGTGTGTGTGTGTGTGTGTGTGTGTGTGTGTGTGTGTGTGTGTGTTTTCTTCCTTTTCAAAGTAACAAAAAGAGATTTGCAAACGTAAAGTGCTGTTGCTGTCTCTCACTGTGTGTGTGATCGTGTGTGTGGTTTGAACTGGAAGTTATACTGGTATATTTGTAGGTTACGTTTACCACTGTTTATTACGGAGATCAAAGCAATGATGTTTGTACATATGTAAAACATGGGAGCGTTAACAATCTTAAACAAAAAGTAAAACAAAACAAAAACTTATAGGAGGCCAGTAGAGGCCTCCAGTGTATCGCGCAAATGCTAGAATTTTACCCCTGCCTCTTCAGGAACCCCCACCCTCCACCTCCCCCACTCCTCCTTTCCCAAAACTAAAACAGAAAGAAGCGCAGTGCGCTTGTGCAGAATCAACAAGCAAGGGAGCTAATTAGAGCTTGAAATACGTCACACAAGTCCGACAACAAAGACCTGTGTCGCCCAAGGTAACTCTCACCTGGCGTGCGTGTAAATACAAGGTACATAAATTCCACCAGAGGTACATCCTCTTGTATACTTGTGTTACATATTTCGAGCGCTAATTAACTCCCTTGTTTGTTGGTTCCCCCTTTCCCATCTGTCCGGTCAGGCCCTGCGATCGAGATAGATAGATAGATAGATAGATAGATAGATAGATAGTCACTGGAATTATGTTTCTCGAGAGCCTCAGAGGCTCACTCAAGGTAATACATTCTCTGCACCTTATCTTTTTTCAGGAGACGCTCGCATGCACGCACACCAGCCTGAATACACACACACACACACACACACACACACACACACACACACACACACACACACACACACACACACACACACACACACACACGCACGCACGCACATACACACACACACACACACACACACACACTCACACACACACACACACACACACACACACACACACACACACACACACACACACACACACACATACAAACATACACACGCATACACACATACAAATACACGTACACACACACACACACACACACACAACCCCCCCCCCCCACACACACACACACACACACACACACACAACCCCCCCCCCCCACACACACACACACACACACACACACGTGCGCTCGCCTTTACTCACGAGCAATAAGTCACATTGATATCACCGCCCTTCAACCAGATATTATTCTGTCGGTTCCTGTACGCTGTGAATCTATAACAACAAAATAAAATACATTACATATATTTTCATCATGGTCGTTGTTGTCGCTTAGGACTGACATTACCGTTGCTTTGACTTTTTTTTTAACGATAATGTTCCATACCAGCAACAGCAGTGGCTGCCACACCAGTAGGTCTGTCATCACAAGGGTCATTACCAGCATCGTTACTTTTATCACTTGTTCTGTTGCATTGCTTGCAACAGAGCACGCAGAGAAAAGAGCTCTCGAGACGTAATTTTATAGTCATGGCTACACGCACGAAGGGCTTACATCCAGAGAAGTCTTTTGAAAATTTGAAGTGACGTATTGGCAAAACCGTTTCATGCATCTTCCATTCAGTTCCCCCCTTAAACTCTGTGCTAACCTTACGTTGATGATACACATACTCTCATTTTCTACGTTTTCATGCGTCTTCCATTCAATTCCTCCTTAAATCCTGTGCTAACCTTGCGTTGATGATACACAGACTCTCATTTTCTACGGTTTCATGCAACATTCCATTCAATTCCTCCTTAAAGTATGTGCTAACCTCACGTTGATGATACACAGACTCTCATTTTCTACGTTTTTATGCAACAGTCCATTCAATTCTTCCTTAAATCTTGTGCTAACCTTACGTTGATGATACGCAGACTCGCAGTTTTCGACTCGCCCTGATGTGATCTACACGGCTGACAGGGCATTTGAAACCAATCATATGTCTATCATTATTTCTTGCTAATCGCTAACCTGTCCATTGTGGTCCAGACATGTGTTCCATTAGGGTCTCCCGGGGGGTCCCGTGGCTCATAGAAGTTCTGTTCTTGGACTATTCCGTTTTGTGGGATTTTGTGATCCGACTCGAGTCTGCCAGTGGAAATGTGGCTGTCAAAGAACAGCCCGCTCTGAAACAAATATAAAAAGTCGTGCTCAGTGCCATACATGCAAGTACACACACACACACACACACACACACACACACACACACACACACACACACACACACACACACACACACACACACACACACACACACTTCCTAGAAAAGTCAGGCTGCATTAATATACTGATTTTTGTGAAACTTATTGAAATGTCAAGAAATACATGTTCCCACAATGAGCCTTATACCTAACTGCAATATGTGCGTATAACTGCTTAATAAATATAAATATGTGAAATGATGTGAAATGCCAACAGCGTGCTATAAGCATGAAGTAGATGCGTGTCAACGGATTGTAACTTTGTACGATTTGTACGATTAACTGTGGTGTTTGGTGTATTAGACTTTTTCCTTATTATAAACCTGAAATCTCACACTGTGTGCGTTGGCTGTTATACTTCTGTAAACACAACTACCCCCAAATCAAAAGTTATAAAGAGACAGTAAGTAAGTAAACATGGTGCTTAATGTCCACAGAAACCATAAGGCTTATTAGGGACGGGGAGATGGGGGGAAGGGGGTATGGAGATGGGGGAAGAGGGAGATTATATAGCTATCGCTACACAGTCACCACCAGAATGACTCCTGCGTTAAGATGGGCAGCGATGAGAGCCATTTTAATGTTTCATTAATTGTGAGGGACAAAGTCACAAGACAGTGTCCACAAACCACAACTTTTGAAGAGAAAGAACCGAAGCAGATTCGAACCGTCGTCCTTCTGCTTACCTGCCTAACGCCTTACCGCTAGGCCAAATCGGCTCACGTATGAGACAGCTGACTGGTTTCAATATAAACCAATTCAGCAAATGCAGACGATGACGCTTCATTGACATCGCAGGAAGAAAGAAGGGGACATAACAACGAAGACACGAATCACAGACAATGTCTCTAGCATGGCATTCAAGTTGAGTACTAACACAAGGCATATAAAATCCACAACAACAAAAACAACACGTCTTTGGGGTTTGAAGAAGCAGCCATGGTGGGCTATGTCTACTCTATCTCTACTCTAAGAATGAAACCCTGATGGCTGGTATTAATCTTGTATTGACAGGATGTGATGATGTGGAAGGAGTCACGGTGGATTATGTCGTCTCTAAGAATGAAACTCTGATGACTGGTATTAATCTTGTATTGACAGGATGTGGTGATGTGGAAGGAGTCACGGTGGATTATGTCGTCTCTAAGAATGAAACCCTGATGGCTGGTATTAATCTTGTATTGACAGGATGTGGTGATGTGGAAGGAGTCACGGTGGATTATATCGTCTCTAAGAATGAAACCCTGATGGCTGGTATTAACCTTGTATTCACAGGATGAGGAGAAAACCATGGCGGATTATGTCTGCTCAAAGAATGAGATTCTGAAGACTTATATTAACCCCTTCACACTGCCATGATGTCACTTGAAAACGACCAATAAAAGTGCCAAATTTGAAACCATTAAGTCTTTTAGCCTTCTTTCTTTTGCACAGGCTTCTGAAAGGATTTTCCTCAAAACGCATAGCACTGAAAGTAGATGTGATATAGAACCGGAAAATATACTGTTTGCAGGCGCGTCCGTGCATCTTTCAGCCCGGAGATTTACAGTCTGGGGCAGTGAAGGGGTTAATCTTGTACTGACAGGGTCTGGCTATTGTTTCCTTTTTCATACCAGCCTCTACTGCTTAGCTTACACAAGCGCTGCACGTAGTCTTCGGTCTGTTTCGGATTTTCTATCAAAATGGTGCTATCCACGGAAGTAATTCTACCATTAACAGGAGACAACATATCCATCACAGCCCCCAAAATGTCCTACCTTTTTGTAGGAGTGAGCGACGTTGTTGTAGAACTTTTTGATGGGGGTAGATCTGGCCGACAGGTACCCGACCTTGCCCAGCTGTTGCTGGCGCTCGTAGGATGGACCCAGGGGAAGGTCGGCGAACACGTACATGAAACCGTGACCCTGACAGATACACACACACACACACACACACACACACACACACACACACACACACACACACACATACACACACACACACACACGGGCGCGCGCGCGCGCGCGCACGCACGCACGCATGCACACGCACGCACGCACGCACACACACACACCACACACACACAACACACACACACACACACACACACACACACACACACACACACACACACACACACACACACACCACACACACACACACCACACACCATACACACACACACACACACACACACACACACACACATACACACACACACACACCACACACACACAAGGAACCTGGAATATCACGTTTGTTACAACAAAGAATCACACAGACTAGGCGTGGCATGCCACAACATTATCCTAGTATGGCAGTTAAGTCCCAGTAGATGAGAGGTGTTCAAGTTAAGACACCCATCGACAACCAACAATCTGCTCGAGAGACTACAAACAACTTATGGCGAGTCCTGCCGATGCCATGCTGATTTTCACACATTAAAAACAAAACAAAACAAAAACGTTTGATTTGTCTTTGGGCATTTATTTGTGTCTTGTATATAAAGTGTGGTAGTTATTTATTAGTAGTACCCATGTAATGGTTCATAAGTAATGTCGTGTGCGAATGTAAATTCACTTTCTAGCCCCTAGGAGCAAAAAGCTCAATAAAATCTTTAAGAAAAAAAAACACTTTAAAAAACAAATGGGTCGGCATCCAAGTTTAAATTTAAGAAACAAATGACCTTATTTCCTCACAGCCAGTTCTACGACCAGTTCCCTGCATTAATTTGGTGAACCTTCATACCATTTTCCCATGCGGGAATTACAGTTTCCATCCGAGACACATTGCTTATGTTACACAAGGGTTAGCAATACATTTGCTTTTCTGCCAAACGTTTGACAGTATACTTACAGTATAGACGATGTGTTGAAAAAATATTGTATTGCATTTTTTTTTTCTTTCTCTTTATCAGGCCTTCAAGACATTCACTACAATAGGGGGAGAGCTATGTGAAATTAATATTAGTAAGCAACCCATTTACATTAGTATTTTCTAACTATATAGTCCATGTAAGTGAAGTCGCTAATGTTTTGTTTTGTCCTCGCTAATAAGCGAAGAAACTACGCCATTTAGCCGGTTTACAATTCATGAAATGTGAAATGTAGACAGCGTTTACAATGACATGGTCCTCCATCTTTTTATGTGTTCTCTTGGTTATTTCTCTTGGAATACAGACAGAAGTAAGGCAGAAACCCCGTCAATGACATGATTCTCCATCTTTTTATGTGTTCTCTTGGTTATTTCTCTTGGAATACAGACAGAAGTAAGGCAGAAACCCCGTCATCACATGAACTCAACTACCGCATGCTGCATGACCACATGACCTCCATCACCACATGAACTCCACAACCACACTAACTCCATCACCACATCCACCACACGAACTCTATCATCACATGCAATCCGTTACCTCATGAACACTACAGGAACTCCATCACCACTACATGAACTCCATCACCACCACATGAACTCCATCATCACATGAACTCAGTCACCACATGAACTCCACCACCACACGGACTCCATCACCACCACATGAACTCCACCACCACATGAACCCCATCACCACATGAACTCCATCACTACATGAAGTTCATCATAACCACATGAACTCCATCAACACCACATGAACTCCATCACCACATGAACTCCACCACCACACTGACTCCATTACCACATGAATTCCATCACCACATGAACTCCATGAACTATATCACCACATGACCTCCATCACCACATGAACTCCATCACCACATGATCTCGCGTGAACTCCACCACCACACAGACTCCATCGCCACATGAACTCCATCACCACATAAACTCCATCGCCACCACATGAGCTCCATCACCACATAAACTCCATCACCACCACATGAACCCCATCACTACATCACCATGTTTTGTCATTCAAGGTTCTTACTTCTCCTCCGGCGGCTGCATTGTTGGACAATTCGTTGTTTGGATGTGTCACCCAAAATGTAGACACCTCGCTGAAATCGTCAAATGAATCTAGTTAGATGTGTTACCCAGGATGTAAAAACCTCAAGGGACTTATCAAATTCATCATACTGGATGTGTCATCCAGAATGTGGCAATATCACTGAACCTTTCAAATAAATCGTGTTGGAAATAATACCCAGAATGTAGAAATGTAGAAACCTCACTGGAATTGCCACATGAGTCATGCTGGATCCGTCACTGAATCAAACTTCAATAAACCAAAAACTCGCTTCCCTGATATCACGATTCAAACAAATAAAAGGTTCAAAAGAATGTTTTTATTAGGACAAGACAAACCCAGCAAATGTTCGGGGTGATCCCCTCTGTCAAGCTACAAAACGACACTTAAACAACAGCTAAATGGTCAACAATGATGAAAAATGAAGTGAAGTGAAGTAAACCACTTAACTGATATCACGGTTTTACACAGTTAACAAATCACGAATACCAATCCGACTGACTGTTCATAACAGGACACATCACTTTCTGACTGAAGATTACAGAAAGACGATGAAGTTCAATCAACCGAGAAGGCAAGACTTGTGACTGAAAAGCAGACGTTAAGGCTGCAGGCGAAGCAGGTAAAGCTATATTTTGACATGCTCTAATCCTGAAAGAGGAAGCCGTTCATAGCTCTCTTGGTTCTGAGCACTGTGGACCATGTCATCTGTGTCCGCGGTTATTAATCGTATGCGTAATCTTGGAAGATTAATCGTATGTTCAGTGCTTGGAAGATTAATCTTCCAAGCACGGAACAAGCTGTAAAAACTAAACCAAAACAAGATAATTCGTTCTATAAACTTTTTCATCGTTTTTGACTGTTTATCTGTTGTTTAAGTGTCGTTTTGTGGCTTGATAAAAGGGATTTCCCGGAAGATTTGCATACTGTGTGTCCGTGTTAAAATAAATAAGCGTTCGTTTGAACCTTTTTCATTTGGATCTTGTTTTAAAACGCTAGCAGTCACTCTGTTTCAGATTTTTATTTTTTTATTTTTTTCATGCGTATTTAGATTCAGCATCTGCGGTACCACATACGCCACAGAACTGAAAGGAGAAAAAAACACAAGCAGCAGTGTTAACACGAGACAGACTCACCCGCAGCTCTCGGATAAAATCTCCGAGAAGTCCACAGCACACCATTCTCTGAGGGAGTCGGACATAAGCGTCATCCCGTGGCGAGTGCCTAGCCCCAGGTTCCCGTTGATGACGTTGTTCTGCTCCACACTGTCTTCCAGGAAGTAGCCGTGACCCAGGTGATCGTAACACACATTGCCTGATACCTGCAATGACAACATCAAATGCCTGCACACACCTGCAATGACAACTTCAAATGCCTGCACACACCTGCAATGACAGCATCACAAACCTGCAGAGACCTGCAATGACAACATCACATGCCTGCATACACCTGCAGTGACACCATTACATGTCTGCATACACCTGCAATGACAACATCACAAACCTGCAGAGACCTGCAATGACAACATCACATGCCTGCATACACCTGCAGTGACACCATTACATGTCTGCATACACCTGCAATGACAACATCACAAACCTGCAGACACCTGCACTGGCAACATCACATGCCTGCACACACCTGCAATGGCAAGATCACAAACCTGCAGACACCTGCACTGACAAGATCACAAGCCTGCAGACACCTGCACTGACAAGATCACAAACCAATGGACACCTGCAACGTCATCTTCAAAAGCCCACTTGCAGCGACAAAGGCACAAGCCCTGCGACATCAGCAACGTCAACATTTACAGACATCTGCAGCATATAAAAAACGTTTACAATACTTGCAGAGTTACTTCTCTTTGCAAAGTACTGTCAAACTTTCAAGATTTAGCCCTTTAGAAAAGGCAGCTTTCTGAACATTCAAAAGCTATTGATAAATAATCACAGCACTTTACTTCAGTTTTTCTTAATAAATGTGTTAACTTATTTAGAACCGTTTAAGTGTTTCAGTGGAGAGTATTCTCCCATGCTGATTGAGTCTGACAAGCACGTATTCGGTGGTTTCTGTCGTTACTAATGGGTTGGTGGTATGCTCTGACCATTATGTGATGAGTTATTGGGGTCGCGAAACACTCTTCTGACCAAGGCAAGCAACATAGTAGTGATTCTCAGCAGGTTCAGATCTTTGGTAACCCTCTGCTCTCTGTTTAGCTTTGGGGGTTGCTGCACCATTTATGCCGCTAGTGGGAGAATAGGCCTTTCTTTATCTCCTTCTTTTTTCCTGCTACGTTTTCTTCCAATCTCACTCTGTTCAAGGTTTTCCAGAACTCGCTTGTTTCTTCTACACTTCGCCCTACACATTCATAAGTCTGTCGACCTCTGGGATGAATGGAGCTGTCCTTGAACACAAAACGGATCTCACCTCGATTTCGTCTGCTTCGTGTATGATGATGCAGCGTTGAAAGCTGTGATGAATGGAGTTGTCCTTGAACCACACAAACGTGTCTTACCTCGATGTCGTCTGTTCCGTGTACGGTGATGCAGCGTTGAAAGCTGTGATGAATGGAGTTGTCCCTGAACCACGAGCCGGGTGCAGAATCACACATGTGGAAATGCAGAGGGTAGGAACCTGGCCAGTCAAAGAACGAAAGAGTTACTGAACCACAGCAGCTTTTAGATTCAAAAGTATGAAGAGGAAACAGGTGGGGTGTGATGATATAAAGTAGCAGTAAGACAACCGCACGGAAGAAGTGGACCTGGTAACAAAAGGCACAAATACAAAGGGTAAAGCGTCGATGGCAGCCACAATAAACAATAAGGCACGGAAGGTGAGGTATGAAAAGGCAGGTCAGAACAAGCAAAGCAAAGAAAAGTTTAGATCAACCACATACGTAGGAGAGCACTGCCATCGTAAATGTCTCTGTAATTATCATTTTGCCGAAAGGTAACGCTCAAATAAGCATACTACTCTTGTGTTTCCTGTACTTGTTTGTTGAACTTACGATTACGATGAATGAATAAATTTTGTTTAAACCAAGGAGAGCATTAAATAATTGAAAGTAAAAGAATCTGAAACAGAATGACTGCTAACGTTCTAAAACAATATCCAAGCACAAAAGGTTCTAACGAACGCTTATTTATTTTAACACGGACACACAGTATGCAACATTTCCGAGAATTCCCCTTTATCAAGCCACAAAACTACAAGTTTGGTTGAGTTTTCACAGCTTGTTCGGTGCTTGGCAGATTGATGCCAACCAAGTCCAGGTGTGCATGACCAATTGTTCTAAGTCTAAGCTGCTCATGTGAGCACGATCAATCGTTACCAGTCCAAGCAGTTCACGTGAGCACAATCAAATGGTCCTAAATCCAAGCAATTTATGTGAGCACGATCAATTTTCCTACGTCCAACTAGTGCAGGTGAGCATGGTCAATTGTCTTGAGTCCAACTAATCCATGTGAACATGATCAATTGTCTTGAGTCCAACTAATCCATGTGAACATGATCAATTGTCTTGAGTCCAACTAATCAATGTGAACATGGTCAATTGTCTTGAGTCCAACTAATCCATGTGAACATGATCAATTGTCTTGAGTCCAACTAATCAATGTGAACATGATCAATTGTCTTGAGTCCAACTAATCAATGTGAACATGATCAATTGTCCCAAATCCAGCCAATCCAGGAGAGCACGATTAAAATTTTATGTCCTAAGGCTAACACGTCCAGGTGAGATTGATAAATTTTCCGAAGTCCAACCAATCCAGCTGAGCATGATCAATTGTCCTAATTCCAAGCAGTCTATGTAAGCACAATCAATTGTCCTAGGTCCAAGCAGTTTAGATGAGTACATGAGCACGATCTACCGTTCTAAGTCCAATCAGTCCATGTGAGCACAATCAATTGTCCAAGCAGTTGACTTGAGCACACAACACCTACCCAGCACAGCCTGCTGCCCCATGTGGAACAGTTCCACTCCCTGCACGTGGACGCTCTTGTGGCCTCTCAGGACCTGCACGTCAAAAGTTGCCAGGTTAGCAAGGTTGCATGGCCAGTGATCAAGGATCGCCTACTCCCCGAAAGGAGCAACGTTCTACGAATGGACCATTCTTAAAAGGCTTGTAAAGGCAGTTTTTGTTTGCAACGGAACGTTGAAAATCGACCCAATTATGAAAGTCTAGTGCATAACATGACCTTTAAATCTAATAAAATGCAAATGCAATGAAAGTAAGTATGTTTACGAAGGAAGAACAGCATGCCGATCAGGCCGAATTTCGTCTGCTTGATTTAATCTCGAAATACGCGCGAGATCCGTGACGTAGGTCTCTGACGTCACAAACAGACCACTGAGGCGAATGGCGAATGAGGCGCGTTTTCACCATCAATCGGTCCACAACGAAAATGCCACGCGAATGTGCGGCCGTGGGATGCGCAGAGCTGCAGACCAAAGGGTCGTTGTTTTCCTTTCACACCTTCCCGAAAGATAGCAGTCGAAGGAAGCTTCATCCTTGGAGATTCGAACTGGAAATTGTTCCAGGTCGGTTACCCTGTGGACACCCACACAGACATGATTTTTTCACTAAAGGGTATCGGTCACGCATCGCCCGGCTTTCGCTAGGTTGATCCTTGGTAGATGGAAGGAACGTCTCTTCGGATGAAACCTCCGTCCTTGCCAGTCCTACAAGGAATATATCCAGACCGACCAAAGGACTCAGAAATACATTTTGACACCTTGGCACCCATTGCAAAGATTAAAAATGGGAAACAACTTTTTCACAAGAAACCCTCCAGAAAAAGAAAGGGAAATCAACAAAAGAGGCAAATGTACACACAAATCCTCAGCAAGAATGAACTCGTAATAAATGCAGAAGAAGAAGAAGAAGGGAGAGAAAGAAAACAAACAAAAAACAAATGGACATGGTAAACACGGAGAAAAGAAAGGAAAAACAGGAGGTTCGAACTGCCAACAAATATTGAACTACCAACAAATACCCCTGCCTTGTCTAAGAAACAAAACAAAAGCGAGGCAAAAAATCAATGAAAACAACCGAGAGAAAAGTAAAAGCCGAAAGGTAAACAGAAACTCGGCTGGCCTGTGCACCAACGAATAGTACCGGGGAAAATAGCGGCACTCTCACGGGGCCGCGCCGAAGCCACGGCACCATTCGGTCGACATCGCAGTTTGTCCCTAATATGCTCTTTAGCATCTGAGGAGATTAAGAAAGAAAGAAGGCAAAGACAGTAAGTCTAGCACGAGTGCCTACAGCAGAAAAGGCCGTGTAAGAAAGAAACTGTACCCACAAAATAAAATAAAAAAATAAAGAAGAAGAAGAAAGAAAGAACAGACCACAAATGCCTATGGCAAAGAAAGAAAGACCAAACCACAAATGTTGATGGCAAACGAAATATGGCTGCCATAATCAGGCAAGCAAACAGCTGACACCAAATGAAACAAACAAAACAGCTGAAACCACCTCAAAAACGCAAACGGTGGCCTACCTGCAAACATAAGGTGGAAAAAACACTCACAACAGTTTAACAGACTACTGTCTGCAACAAATGAGTGGACGACTACATTAACTACATTTGTTGCAGCCATAAGAGCACAGAGCAAAAATAACTGTGCCGACAAACAGATGGAAAGCCAAACTAACCATAACTAACATTAATCTTAACTAACTCTAACTAACCCGTCACTAACCCGGCTTCCATTTAGAAATATAAAGGCTGCAGACTGATAAAGCAAATCGCTAATCAGGACTACCGATGACAAAGTATCGGGAGTAAACAAATGCAGACGAAAAGAGAAATGCAAAATGGCTGCCCTAATCAGGCAAGCTAACAAGCGGTTACGAAATGACCAATAAGCCAGAGACAAAAAAAGAAAGAGCCGCATGGTGGAAAAGAAGAGGAAAAGAGAGAAAAACAACACTTTCTGAAAAGAAAGAGGAGGCAAGAAATGTCAGCGAGTAACGAAACAAAGGCTAAATACACGTAATCCGTGTACACGATACAATCCATTAAGCCGACAACAACACGGCAGGGCAACAGACGCTTACGAACTACCCCACACAAAGAAAGAATGAGCGGTTTGTTAAACATCGAGACTACCCCCCTCACTAGTACATCGTAAATGAACGATATACATGTAACTCGAGAAACAAAAGGGCAAGCCAAGAGAAAAAACAGTGAATGGCAAGAACCGGTAACTAGCCCAACCGCAGACCCTAACCCAGGGAGGCCACGAAATCGCTAGTCTTGAACTAGAACGAAGAAACCTTTTTTATCGTTACATTATGATGAAACAAACAAGGCTAAACTGGGAAAATAAAATAAAACACCCAACAAACGGCAGGCTCCTTTGATGAGGTCTAGCCTGTAGTGAAAGCTAGAGTAAACACAACGACAAAAGATCGAAACGCCACGCACCTAACAAGGCTCGAGAAAGATGAAATAACAAGGGGGAAATAAACAAAGGCCCAACTACTGAAAAGGAGTTTCATCCCTATATGTTGTTTTGAAAGCCTCTTTATATTATTTGAACTGGACATTTTTCCAAGTCGCTTGCCCTGTGGACACTCACACAGACCCGACTTCCACTTTTGGTTGCTTGTCTGTTTGTGACGTCACTGCCCGACCGTTGACCTTTAGCTTAAAATAGCTCTCGCGGAATCTGGCATTCAAAATGGCGCTGGTTTTGAAACGTTCAGTTGACTGTATTTTCCGACCTTTTCGCCAAAATAAACGCATTACAACCTAGTCGAGGCCTGAAAAAGTTTTAAACAAGTGAGTAATAGATTGTTTCGGTCCGACTGTTTCTTCTCTTCGAGCGTTAGTGCGAACCTATATGTTTTGAAACGATTTGGAGCGATTTTGTGGCCCGAAACTGCCTTTACAGGCCCTTTAAGTATGTTGATGAGGGAGGTTGCGTATTGGCCAGGTGTCAATTCTAATGAGAAAGGTCACGGCGAGTCACGGGATTGAAGCGTGGTTGGAGTGTACAAAACTGTACTTAAATCAAACTAAAAAAAAAAATGAACGCAATGCTTCAGCCACAAGCCACTGCTTAGAAAGGGATCTTCATGTACACTCCAGTATAAACTCCACAAGATACCAGACAACGCCGATACAGAGGCAATGGTCAACGGCGGCATTGCAAATTATTACACCTGATGGACAAGGAATATGCTCAGTTTACCTTCCTTTGTGGAAGCCTGCTTCTATGCTTCTGGAAA
>OY757548.1:5044932-5054932 GCA_963584105.1 Alviniconcha strummeri
ACGGGGAGAAAGGGGGATGGGGATATGGAGGTGGGAAAAGATGGAGATTATATACCTATCGCTACACTGTCATTATACCTATCGCTACATTGCATTAAGATGGGCAGCGATGAGAGCCATTTTAATGTTTCAGTAGGAAGTGCTGGACATAGCCACAAGACAGTGTCCACAAACAACAACCTTTTTGAAGAGAAAGGAGAGCCGAAAGGCATCGAACCGAGGTCCTTCCGCTTACCAACCTAACGCCTTACCGCTAGGCCAAACCGGCTCACAAAAAGTACAAACAGTGCTTGCCTTTCAAGGTCAGGAGGGAATAACTGTCCGACTGGGTGACAGAAGAGATCAGTTTACCGCCCAGGTCGTTCATGATGACGTCATCCAAGGTGTCGAAGTCGTTTTTTGTGCTCGTTCGCCTGCCCAGGCCCGCTGGCCCGTAAGCGAACATTCCCACCACTTTACCATCTGGAATTGCTGCACACACACATTCCAACGATCACTTTACCACCTGAAATTGCTGCACATTCCAACGATCACTTTACCACCTGAAACTGCTGCACACACTCATACGAACGATCACCTTGTCATATGGATTTGCTGCACACACACACACACACACACACACACACACACACACACACACACACACACACACACACACACACACACACACACACACACACACATTCTAACGATCACAATCATCAATATTTTCTTGCCGTTGATTGTTTTTAGTTGTTGTTTTGTGTGTGTGTGTGTGTGTGTGTGTGTGTGTGTGTGTGTGTGTGTGTGTGTGTGTGTGTGTGTGTGTGTTAATACATAACTTGTGTGAATGCATGTGTATTTTTAAGTATGCGAAAATAAATAGTGCATACACGCACGCGCGTGTGTGGGTGGGTGGGTCGGTGTAGGTGAGTGTCGATGTGAGCGTGTGGGTCTGAGTGTGTGTGTGGGGGGGAGAGGGGGGGTACTGACCTTTGCATATCATCCCACCTTATGCATCATGCCAGTCTAAATGATGCATGTAGTTATGGACAAATAATAATAATAAAGAGGATTTGTAGAGCGCCCATCTACCACACTAGGTGGCAGCACAGGGCGCTTTACAATAACACTAACCACACACACACACACACACACACACACACACACACACACACACACACACACACACACACACACACACACACACACGCACGCGCGCTCGCAGTGCCGGACGAGGGGACGGGCAGGGCTGTGAAAAACAGTTTAGAAATAGTTATTAAACAGGTGCGTCTTGAGGGCGGCTTTAAAAGAGGAGGTAGAATCAGAGTGGCGGAGTGTTTGAGGCAAATTGTTCCAGACAGATGGGCCAGCATAAGAAAAAGATCTTTCACCAAATGTTTTTGTATTTACACGGGGGGTGACAAAGGTTCGTGTGTCAGATGCAGATCGTAATTGTCTTGCTGGAGTATAAGGTTGAAGGATATCGGACAGATACTGAGGGGCTGTTCCAGAGATGGAGTTGAAGCAGTAGTTGAATTTTTTTATTGAATCCGATGTGTTACTGGTAGCCAATGCAGAGTTTCAAGAATAGAATGAATGTGGTCAGATTTCTTAGCTTTACACACAAGCCTTGCTGCTGCATTCTGAACTTTTTGAAGTTTGTCTAGTAAGTACTGTGGGCAACCTGAAAGCTGAGAGTTACAGTAGTCTAAGCGAGAGAGGACAAGAGAGCATACAAGGGTTTGGGTTGCTTGAGTGGTGAGAAGGTGTCGTATGGAACTTATATGCCTGATCTGTATGTATGCGGCTTTACGCGTGTTGCTTATGTGTTGAGACCTGCTGAGATTCGAGTCCAGGGTTACACCGAGGTTTTTAACAGACGGCACAAATGGGACATCGGCGTCACCGATGTGAATGACAGACGGCAAAGGACTGTGGACAGACATTCTATTTGAAAGTATGATCATGGCTTCAGTTTTGTTGTCATTTAGTTGAAGTTTGTTTGCGGTCACCCAAGACTTGACATCTATAGTGCAGTTCTGGAGAGTTTCTATCGACTGGTGAATTGCGTCTAGTGTACTAATCTTGTAAAGTTGGTTGTCATCAGCGAAAGCATGGTGACTGACTGCGTGCTTGCTTACTAGGTTAAAGAGAGGCTGGGTGTAGAGTATGAAAAGCACAGGGCCCAGTACAGAACCCTGGGGAACGCCATAATGGAGCGTAGTATACTCAGACTGCAGACTATTTATGGTGACTGCATGTGTTCTGTTAGAAAGATAAGACGAGAACCAAGATAGAGCAGGTCCAGAAATGCCAAAAGAGTGCTGAAGTCGTGTAAGGAGAATTTGGTGATCTGTTGTATCGAAGGCTGATGAGAGATCTAAGAGTGTCAAAATGCATATTTTGTTGTTATCCATAGCTGTTAGAATGTCGTTAACGATCCTGAGCAGGGTAGTTTCAGTGCTATGGTTGGGTCTGTAGGCTGACTGGAGAGGACTGAGAAGGTTGTTGTGATTCAAGTGTTCGTTTAGCTGAGACAGAACTATTCTTTCTAAGAATTTTGACAGAAAAGATAAATTTGACACAGGACGGTAGTTCTTTAAGTCATCAGGGTCAAGGGACATCTTTTTCAAAAGGGATTTAACTAGAGCAGACTTGTAGACAGATGGGAAAACACCAGATACCAAGGAGTTGTTGAATACAGCAGTAATGCAAGGTAACAAAGAGTCAAGGCATTCAAGTAACAGAAGGGTAGGAAACGCATCAAGTTCACATGTTTTTAAAGGTGAGCTGAGTATGGTGCGTCTGACAAAGTCCTCGGTTACAGGTCTGAAATGAGTGAGGGGTCTGCCATGGAAAGAAAGTTCAGTGCAAGCAGGTGGATTAGATGAAAGGACATCAAGTTTGTTTCTGATAGTTTCAATCTTGTCTTTGAAAAAGTCGAGAAAGCGTTTCGGAAGATCGATCAGAGGAAAGACTGTTGGAAGAGGAGATGGCTTTTTGTTTCCGAGTAGCTGGTTAGCCACACTGAACAGTTGTTTACATGACAGACTTTCCTTGATCTTTTTACAATAGTAAGTAGTTTTGGTTACAAGTTTTTTTGCATTGTTGTAAAGTTGCTTATGAACTGTCAGTCCTGTCTTCAGCCACAGTCTCTCTGCACGGCGTCTCTGCTGCTTTAAAGACCGGACCTCCTCTGCGACACCGCTAAACCAGGGTGCATTCTTCTGCGGACGGACTCTGCGGCACATAACAGGAGCATGGTCGTCAAGGACGCCTGTCAGCACAGAGTCCAGGTCATCAGCAATGGGGCAAGGCAGGTGGGAGAGACGAGCGGCCAAGTCTGCTTTCAAGGCAGCGCGGTCGATGGCGCGGATATTTCGCGTCATGACGTACGTAGGCCGGGAAGGAGGAACGGCGATGTTGAGGTGGCAGATGACGCAGGCGTGGTCAGAGGCGATGGAGTGAGACACGGAGGTAGACTGCACAAGATGGTCGTCAGATGTGTGCAGCAGCCAGTCCAGGATGTGTCCTTTGTTATGAGTGGGCTGACTGACAGCCTGGGTCAGATTAAAAGTGGTCAGGAGATCCATTACTCTGGAAGTGGCTGGGTTCAGGGGGTTGTCGTAATGCACGTTGAAGTCGCCAAGGACGAGGGAGGAGCCATGTAAAGAGTTACAGTGTTCCAACAGGCTGTGGAGCTGATCAACGAACATAGAATCAGTCTGCTTGTTCTTGCGGCTAGGCGGGGGACGATAAACACAGAAGAAGTTGACAGTCTGCTGGGTCATAGCTAGAGAGACACGGGCGAGTTCGAAGGAAGAGTGATCAAAAGGGAAGGAGTTAGTGAAGGAGATGTGAGAGGAGTAGCGGTCATGGAAGATGACGGCCAGTCCGCCGCCCCGGGAGGGTCGTGGAAAAGACCTGATGCTGTAGCCGGCAGGGGTCAGGTCATAGCATCTGGCGTCGTCCCCTCTCGCCCTCAACCAGGTCTCGGTGAGAAACATGAGCTGTATGTTTTCGTCGGTGATGAAGGTGTTAATTTCTGTTCTTTTCTCGGGACTGTTGACAGAACGAGTGTTGAACAGAGCGATGGAAATGTCTTTGGCAAGAATGGGCTTGGTTTGCAGAGGGATCGTGATCAGGCTGTTGAAGTTTACGGAAGAAGGCATTCTGAGATCAGTCTGGGGTCCGACTGGGAGAACACAGGGGGCAGTGAGATCAATAGGTTGCCCTTTCTTCAAATTCTTGCCACCACGGCGATAGCGTTTACGTGGTAAACAAAAACCGATGTCAAGTTTCCTAAGACGAGAGAGAGAGAGAGGGGTCAAGCGTGCAGGTGAGATCGCTAACAGCTGATCACGGGTGTATCTGACACAAATGGGGTCACAGCGCTCACCTTGACAAGCGGTGCTGTAGAGGGACGGCTCCCGAACACCCGTGATAATGTCTTGCACGTGAGCTCGGCTGTCAGCGTCCGGGTACAATGGCCGAGGCCCAAAGTTCGCAGCAAGAAGCCATGTAGAAATCAAAATCCGAAGTATCACCATTCTGAGAGGAACCGGCGCATAAAACACCCACCAAAGTGAAGACAGGTCCATCACGACACACTATGCAAGCAATCACACTCTCTCGATCAGTGGAACCAGCAAAAATACGGATAAACAGCGGAGCTAGAGTGCACTCAGCCACCGAGGCGTGTGACCCTTGACCCCATCAAGCAAATACAGTTGCGTGGGTGTGAGTGTGTGTGGGGTTGTGGGTGGCGGGGGAGGGGGGGGTTACTGACACACACATTGAGTGTGCCAGTCTGAATGACGCATGAAGTTATGGACTAATGCAGTTGCCTTGTTGTGTCTCAGTTAAATTCTTACATTGCGCAAAGCTTTTGAGGGACGTGAACTTCTGAAACACGCTGAAGTCGAACACGGAGCCATTGTCGTGCCAAGCGATCACATGAAGACCGTTTCCGCGTTCCGCTGCAAAGGAATTGGCCTGGCAAAATAAACAACAACAACACAACGTTATGGTAAATACAAATCTGAAACATATTGACAGAATGGATGTGAACAATCTTCCAAGCACCGAACAAGCTGTAAAAACTCAACCAAAACAAGATAAGTCTGTATCTTTAATTTTTCATCGTTTTGACCGTTTATCTGTTAAGTGTCTTTTTGTGTCTTGATAAAGGGGATTTCCCCAAAAATGTGCATACTGTGTGTCCGTGTTAAAATAAATAAGCGTTCGTATGAACCTTGTTATGGCAAATAGCCTTGCTCAAACAGAGTGTAACCCAAACGGATTGGTCTGGCAAAATAAACAACAACACAACGTTATGGCAAATAGCCTTGCTCAAACAGAGTGTAAACCAAACGGATTGGCCTGGCAAAATAAACGTTACGGCAAATAGCCTTGCGCAGAGTATAACCCAACGGCTCGAAGAGGTCAAAATAAATTAAGTTAAAATCAGGGATAATTATTTGAAATGTTGATTTCATTTGAATTTCCAAACTGAGTTTTGGAGTGACGATTTAACGGGACGGGGCGTTGTGAGGTTTACTTTTGAGCCTTTTTCGGGGAAGGAGTGCGTGTGTGTGTGTGTGTGTGTGTGTGTGTGTGTGTGTGTGTGTGTGTGTGTGTGTGTGTGTGTGTGTGTGTGTACGTGTGTGTGTGTACGCGCGCGAGTGCATGCGTGTATGTGTATGTCTGTGTTTGCTTTTGCGTACTTCTCCCCGTAAAATCACTGAAAACAAGCACAAAACCTCATGATCGGAATGATCGTAGATGAAAGGACAAGGGAGGTCACTCAGTGCTGGTATGGTTTGGGCTAGCCGAGTCCATGACGTTTTCCTCTCGCCGTGCAGTTCCAGTGTGCCACCCTCTCTTACCAGCACAACCTTCCGGGTAGTCTCCCCGTCACTCATCCGTAAGTAATGCGGGCTTTTTGACGTGCCTGTGGACACAGTTCAGTGAATGTGGACCGCGTTACACAAAAAACAGACATTAAACTGAGGGACGCAGAAAGCTGTTACCGGCTGCCATCGCCACGTCTCTGAAACAGGGTTGACTGCTACTGGGCTCTGTGTGTGTGTGTGTGTGTGTGTGTGTGTGTGTGTGTGTGTGTGTGTGTGTGTGTGTGTGTGTGTGTGTGTGTGCGTGCGTGCGTGCGTGTGTGTGTGTGTGTGTGTGTTGTTTGTTTGTCTTGTTGTTGTTGTTTGTTTCTTGTTGTTGTTGTGGGGGGTTTTTTTGTGTGGTTTTTGTTGTTGTTGTTTTTTGTTTTGTTGTTGTTGTTGTTGTTGTTTTTGTTGTTGTTGTTGTTGTTTTGGGGGGGACTGATGCCTTTAATGAGAACAGTGTCTAATGTCGCATCCACTACGACACACCCAACATTACCTTTGAGTTTGATGGACGCTGGCTGCTCGAACCGACAGGTGGGTGAGCCCATATGGAAGGCGCCGTCCACCAGAATGTACTCTGACCACAGCTCAAGGTTCGGTACGTTGCCCCAGACGAGGGAGGCGTTGGCCTGGATGGTCAGTGTGGCCAGTGTGGCCGGCTGGACGTCCAGCAGGACATGCTTGCCGCTAGGTATCATCACCTGGACACAAACACACACACGCTCGCGCGCACGCACACACACACACGCACGCACGCACGCACACACATGCACGCAGGCACGCACGCGCGCGAGCACATACATGCACACACACACATATATTTCATAAAGATGATAGTGAGGAGGAGGAATGAAGGGACACGGTGTGTGTGGCCAGTTGGGCGTTGAGCTGGACCCGCTTACCGTTGTTTTCATTCGATTTAGTAATAGATGGCTTTTGAACAGCGCTATCTCTGATGTACATCAACTCACTGTACTTTACAACATTCTCCAACATTTTCTAAGTTAGGTAAGAAAAAAGTCTAGATATCGCAGGAATCTAGCAGACCGAACAGGCCTTGGCGTTCGGTCCACGAGGCACGGAGACAGTTTCGGAATTACTTTATTTTGAAGGCCTGAACCTTTATTCTTTTTCTTCTTCTTTTTTCTTCTTTTTTTCTTCTTCTTCTTCTTTTTCTCAGCCGTCAATGTCCAGCTTTCGCATTCATAGAACAGGATCGTTAGAGCAAAGGAGCTTTGTGCAGCTTCAGTGTGATTCGAAAGCAGATGTCTCTGCACTTCCACAGTCGCCAATCATTGCAGTGAGAACAGCTAGCCTCGTCTTCATCTTGTCTTTCGAGCGGCCATCATTAGCGATGTATTTGAAGACTTCTGTATTTGAAGACGTCGAGCTTCTCCCGTTCGTTACCGTGACTTCATGATCATGTAAACCGAAACACAAACATGAGGATGACACCGTTCTTTGTGATCATCTAAACCGAATCACAAACATGAGGATGAAACCGTTCTTTGGGATCATCCACACCGTATCACAAAAATAAAGATGACACAAAACGTAATAAGGAGGTGGATGGTAACACTGGAAACGACGATATGATACGATGATGATAATGAACCTTATAATAATAATGACAAAGCCGTTTTTTATTCAGTCACAAATGGTATGACAAAAATAGGCTTGTACTATTTTGCCATTACTTTTGTCTCTGTTAGTATAATTATGTAGGTACGATGTGTGCATTGCAGTCTTAGCAAAGATAGATTTTGACACTCGGTTCCGGCCTAAAATCTTTATCTTGTTTAAATCTCTCTCTCTCTCTCTCTCTCTCTCTCTCTCTCTCTCTCTCTCTCTCTCTCTCTGAAAAATGACCAACGATTTCTTTATTTTTATTTTGGTCGTTTGTGTTGAATACGGCAGTAGCTTACTTGTCGCTCTCTTCCGGAAATGTTCTCAGTGAAAATGCAACAAAACTGGAATCTTACCTCGTCTTCATCGGCGGGCACAGCACCACCATCCCACGTGCTGGCCTCACTCCACAGCAGCAACCCGGGCTCATCCCACGGACAGTTAGTCTGGGTGGACACCCACCCCGGGTGGGTCAGCAACACTGCGGCAAACACTGCCAGACGTACGAGCTGCTCCATGCTAACAAAAGGAGCAGGGCAGCTGAAATGTTTGATGGAAAGATCTCGTTAATTAAAGTTGCACCTTGCAGCGAGATACTAGCATACGACGGCTTTTCCACACGGCTGTGAGCCTGTCGGAACTGTAGTGACAACATAAATTGTGTGGTCTCCTCTTTCCTGCTCTGTCTCTCGCTTACAAAATGTGTATTACTGAATTTCTTTCTTTTTTAACGCATGTGCTGCTGCAGTCCATCACGTGAAAGTGCCAGATGGCAATATGCAAAGAAATAATCATGAATGAGTGAATGTTGTAAGTGGAAAGTTCAGCATGTCATTTGAATGAACATCCCAGTGTAGTGTGCTCTGGAAAAATACAATAATCAGAAACAAACACATTTCAGGAGTTAACATTATTTCTGGGTAATGATCCATGCTCTCTCTCTCTCTCTCTCTCTCTCTCTCTCTCTCTCTCTCTCTCTCTCTCTCTCTCTCTCTCTCTCTCTCTCTCTCTCTCTCTCTGGTGCTTGTTTAAGAAAAGAAGGGCTTAACCTATAAGAAATAGACCCCTTTCGATTATCTCGCTGTTGCACAGCTTCACTCGATCAGAGTCGACTGAAAAATTCTACAACTGCTCCAAAGCGGACGTAGGGATGAACGTGCTGACACTGACATTCTGCGTACTGAGATCTGACCGGACTGAATCATTTTAGATGCCCATAGACTTAGTAAAAATTCTGGTTCATTCGATCAGAAAGAAACTTCGGCTGGCCGTTGTTTATATTGTTGCTTTTTTTTTTTCTTTTTCTTTTCTTTCGGGGTGTGGTTGGGGCGGGGGATTTAGTGTATGCCAACTGAAGGACCAAGGTAGCCTCATAAATTATTACTAAAACAGGACAAAAATCATCAAATTAGCGAAAGCTGTTACAGGTAGACAGACTGACAGACAGAGACAGGGACAGAGAGCAAATTAGCCAAAAAGATTATAAATATAGTAAAATTTAAGGTAAGAGATCAGGTCACACTCACCCTCACATGCACACTACACTGATACCAATTTGTTTCTCCATAAGTCTGTCTTTTCTAAAACGGGCTGATATTCAAATGGATATATCTTCAAATTGTGCAACATTTACAACGACCTGTTTTGCGTCTTTGATCCGAGGATAGTGTCAATTAAAGTTATGTTTGCTGACTTTCTTCTCGAACTCATTTTCTAGCCATTTTAGATCTTTCCTCCTCGACTGTTTTGATAACTACCGCACAGTCAACAGTAGTAGTCAATATAGGGGCGAAGTGAAGAAGAAGGATGAAGAGCTATTAATCTTACCCGATTTTCAGAAGAAGAAAAAAAAAAAAACTCAGCCGAAGGGTGAAGATTTTACCCGATTTTCAGAATAAAACACTCGGCGGATAAAAAGTGCTGAACACTCGGTTTTCAATTAGCTTCAACTTACAATTAATAGATTTTTGTTGCTGTTGTTGTTTTACCATCTTAAACACAAAGAAAAAGGGCGAAAGCACAACAGAGCAATTCATTGCCTGCCTGTTTCACCAAAGGGATTCCACAGTCAGCTGATGCCATTGGACACCCAATCCTAGCTGGCGAGGAAACGAGGCGAAAGTTTATTTAAATTGTTTTTAATGGTGTTACCTTGTCGAGGAGTGAGTAGACATACATCGGTCTTTTGCTAATTCCTCTTCTTGTGTATCTTCTTCTTCTTCTTCTTTCGTTCTAATAATTATGACCAACGAGGACAATCGGGAATTAGAAACCAGACTTACTTCATTGGTACTCTTCTTTTTCGCCTTCTCTTTCTAAATAACCAGGCTAGCCGTGTGGCAGGAACTCATCTCAGACAAATGTGAGCGCAAGCTGCCGCGACTGTGTTTATACACGTTTCCCCGTCGGTTTTTTGTTGTTGTTTTTTGTTTTGGGTGGGGTCCCCTGGAGGGTCCCCTTCTTCTTCATCCTCTTCTTCGTCTTCTTCTTCCTGG